>CM064918.1:5670041-5928439 GCA_032727855.1 Quercus ilex subsp. ballota
AGAACAATTATTAGGTGATGGTCAAAACTAATCACAAACCCCCAGGGGAGGAAGAAAAATATTATGCAATAATACTCCTTTGGCAAGCAAATACGAATTCATTAGCAGAAGCAACATGGATAGAACTACACATAAGAATTGTATGATTTTATATCAGATATACATGTTATAAGGACGGGTTAGGAAAAATAGTTTGTGTTACATTGTGTTGAAACAAATCCATCAAATTCTGCTCATATCATATGGGCAATTATCATTCATCACAAGAAATGCAAACCTAAAAGCAGCAAAAAAGGGAGGTGCAGGGAATTCTAGTAACTAGAAAAATATCAGGAGGGTAAAGCAAGTGAATACCATTGCTTAGCTTAGCAAGATATTTACCCGTTGAGTTCGAAATCTATTTTAACTAGAGCTGCAGTGACTGACCAAAAATTAGGCCTCTCATTTCAAGATTGATGTCTGAGAGAAAATTCATTAAAATATTTTGAGTTGAACATGCTAATATAAAAGTTCATGAGTTTTTGAGGGAATAAAATTCTGTCTCCACCAATTGGTATATCATTTACCACAGCTTTTTTTTTTTTTTTTTTTTTTTTTTTTTTACAAAAAAGAAAAAGAAAAATGATATGTGTCAAGTTGTGATTGGTAAAGCTTAAATTGGAACACACAAAATGCATTAGAGGATTTTATATCTATAAGTTTATTTATAATTTATAGCTTTTAAAAAGATCAATGATATTGTTAAGGGGAACCAAATATAATTTTATTGAGTGAAATTGCTAAAATTAAAAAAATTAAAAAAATTGCTAAAATCTGTAGCTATATTATATATATAATCTTGTCTTAGTCTTATAACATTACTCATTAGTCATCGCACCCACACACAGGTTCTTTTCTCTTCCACTCACATCTCTTACATTCTCCAATTTCAAACAGAATAGGGGACTTGGCGGGTTCTGTTGGTTGCTGATAATGAAAGCTTATTAAAGAGCTTGAATGTGGTACCTGTAGGCTGAACACGTACACATGAGGTTTCGTGTAGTTAGCCTCAAAGCCATAGCACTCATGAAATTCTCATTTTGGCAAACTACATAGAGTCCAAATCTTCTATCCTACTTTTCATATCCCATTCTGTACTCCACAAATAAAAAATTGCCAAGTGTCCACCTACTTAATCAAATACTAATTTTCTACTTCTTTTAATTTAGTTTCCTAAAATAAATAAAATAAAAACCAGTACAGCCCCACTAGCCACCACCAACAACTAGCACCGGTGCCATCGACGAATATCCACTACCAGTTATGTTTGTGTTCTGATATCGTACAATTTTTCAAATATGTTAGATGTTCATTCAACCAAAGTTTTCTCAAGCTGACAATGTTTGTTTTATTATGAAATTCTTTTTAAAATCGAACCAAATGGACCCATGTGTACTCCCATATCATGAAATAGTCCCCTTCTATTTCAAAAGCATATGTAGGATCCTAAATTCCTAAGACAATAATATCAAAGTATATACCCAACACAATTTAAGTGAAATACCAAAAAAAATCACTGCCACAAAGAGCTTAGTTTTTTTGTTTTCTAATATACTTTATCAATCTACCAAATCCAAAATAGGCCATAGGTTGGTGTATTCGATTAATAGATGCTAGTTGATGAAAGGACAATGCGATTTCTCTATTCATGTACCTAGTCATGGATTTGAAAATAACAAGGAGTTGGTTGATGGCCATTGTAGTGGCATCGGCTCTAGTTGGTGGTGCCGGACTAGTGGCAGTGACCGGTGGGATGTTTTGGTTTTGATTTATTTATTTTAGGAAATTGAAATAGAAAAGGCAAAAAATTAGCATTTAATTAAGTAGGTGGACACTTGAAAATTTTTCATTTATGGAGCATGGAGTGGAATAAGAAAAATAAGACAGAAGATTTGGACTCAATTGGATACGTCATTTGGAGTAGTTGAATGAAACATCTTTCTTTTCTTGATGGGTTAATTGCACTCTTCCCTCAAATTATGGGTTCAGTTGGAATTTTCTTGTCTTTTTTTAAGTACAAAATTGAGCATTGAATCCATGATGCATGGGTAGTAGGCAAATTGCCCCAAAAGAATTGCTAAATTTAAATAATAATAATAAAAAAGTTAACACGGAAAATTATAAATTTTTTGAAGAAAAAACTTGAGTACAATACATGAAATTGTAATTTTTTGTTTTTTGAAAATAAAATAGAAATATAGTTGTATTGAATTTCATTATCCTTGAAAAAGATAAGTATTAGGATTTAATAGTCAATACAACCTGGTATTTGAATTTAATTGAAAATTTTAATATACTTCATTTAAAATACTGTATTTAAGTTCAATAAAAAATATATAAAATGAAAAAAATAATAGCATTTTCATAATTCTACAAATATTTCCGAGCAACGGTGAACAAATTATAAGTATGAATCGCAACCATCCCAATTTGGCCTAATAAACCCAATAGCTATGCAATAAAAATTTAACAACATTAATCAATTGTATATTTTTGGGGACATTACAACTGACCCCATGATTTGGGGAGATAAGTGCAATTAATCCTTTTTCAATTCTCAAGTTTGTTGGTGAACAAAGAAGTGTGAAGAAACAACCACCTCCATTTGGCCTATAAAAACCTATAGCTATACAATAAAAATATACCATTATTATTCTAACATTTTCTCATCTCTTACAATCATTCTCTAAAAGAAATAATGGTAGTAAGCTTAAAGAATTGCTGCACAGTAAAGCCAGCAGAGCCAACATGGAATGGCCCCCAACCCTTATCAGAATTAGATCAAGTTGGTACCACAACTCATGTTTCCACAATCTATTTCTACCGTCCAACACAAAACTGGCTTTCACCACCAGACACCATTACCAATACTCTTAAAGAGTCATTAAGCAAAGCATTGGTGCCTTTCTATCCAATAGCTGGTCGTTTGCGTTGGATAGGCAAAGGCCGTCTTCAAATTAATTGCAATGCTGAAGGGGTTCAATTCTTTGAAGCTGAATCTGAGTCCAAATTAGAAGATTTTGGTGACTTCTCTCCCTGTCCAGAGTATGAGTACTTAATCCCAAGTGTAGATTATAGTGTCCCAATTCATGAAATGCCATTATTATTGGTGCAACTCACTAAGTTCAAGTGTGGAGGCATTAGTCTTAGCCTATTGGTATCACATGCTGTGGTTGATGGACCAAGTGCACTACACTTCTTTTCAGAGTGGACTAGGATTGCTCGAGGTGAGCCATTAGGGACATCACCATTTCATGATCGAAGGGTTTTAAGAGCTGGGGATCCCCCAAGAGCTAGTCCATGCATTGACCACGAGGGGTTTATTCAACCACCACTCTTGCTTGGGAAATTGGATTGTCTTGAAGAGCGAAAGAAGAAGACTACGGTGGCCATGTTAAAGCTTACAAAAACCCAAGTTGAAAAGCTAAAGAAGATGGCAAATGAGGATCAGAGTAGCGATTTAGAGCGTGGTTACACGCGGTATGAGACTTTGGCGGGACACATTTGGAGATGTGCATGCAAAGCTCGTAAACATGGAAATGAACAACCTACGGCATTAGGTGTTTGTGTTGACTCAAGAAGGCGCATGAGTACACCATTGCCAATTGGGTACTTTGGCAATGCAACTTTGGATGTGGTTGCTACGAGTCGTGCCGGGGATTTGATGTCCAAACCATTAAGCTATGCTTCAAGTAGGATAAGAGAGGCTATCAAGAAAGTGAATGATGAGTTTGTGAATTCGGGTATTGATTTTTTGAAGAATCAACCGGACTTGACACCGTTTCAAGACATTCATTCCGTGGGGAGCACCCAAGGGCCTTTCTATGGAAATCCAAATCTTGGGGTTGTGAGCTGGTTGACCATACCAATCTATGGCCTTGATTTTGGATGGGGGAAGGAGATTTATATGGGGCCAGGAACACATGATTTTGATGGAGACTCGCTTGTCCTTCCGAGTCATGATGGAGATGGAGCATTGATTGTGGCTTTGTGTCTGCAAGTGGCTCATATGGATGATTTTAAGAAGCACTTCTATGAAGATATTTAGTGGGAAAATGAAAAGAAAAGAAAGGATATATTTTATGGAATGGTCATGAATTTGAATAAAAACAAGGAGTAGCAAGAAAAGGAAGAATAAGTAGTAAGAAAGTGCTTAGCTTATTAAGTCTATATGTGGTTGATGTTCAGTATTTATTATTTTCATGCTTGAATAAACAAGTAATTGATTTCCAATTAATTATTTCTTGGCATATAGTTGAGTCATCTTTTTATTTTTTGAGAAAGAATAGTTGAGTCATCTTATAAATTAAATTCAATTACATAGTTGGATCATATTTAATAATCTATGTAAAAGATAACAAATGTTAGTATTTGATAATCAACGCAACAAAGTTTTTGAATTTAATTACAAAACTTAATATTTTTATTCTAAGTTATTGTACCTAATTTTTACTTTTTTTTTTCTTCTTGTTGAAATTTGAACATTGAATAAAATTTCTATTAATTAAACTGTCACAACAAAAAGTTAACTAAAAAAATATAATATTTTTAAAAAAATCATTAAATTTTCCCATTTTTTATATAATTCAACCCATTTTTTAGAGCCTTTTCTTTTTATTTTTATTTTTAAAATTTAGGGTAAGCCTATAAACATAGCGAAGCATTTTACATTTG
Source organism: Quercus ilex subsp. ballota (assembly GCA_032727855.1). NCBI lineage: Eukaryota > Viridiplantae > Streptophyta > Magnoliopsida > Fagales > Fagaceae > Quercus > Quercus ilex. Next base: position 5,674,755 of record CM064918.1, read on the forward strand.
TAATATTGAGATTAGCATTTGTCGATCTAGTCTTCGTACGCCAATTTTGATCTCTATATATCTATTTCCACCGATTTGAAATGTCAGATCAGCAAAAGAAGAATAATGGACATCGAATATAAGGGCCCTCCTTCAGTAAAAATACTCATGAATCCATTTATATATGCAAACTCACATCAAGGGCGGAGGGGAGAAGGGCTTGGCTTTACGAATTTCTCCCTCTCCACGGCTCCACCTAGGCTATAGTTTCTTAACACTTTTTTTTAATAGAGTGAAAATTTAAATTAATAGCCCATTCATACTTAAGAAAAAAAAAATACAAATACCTATTTAAAGTATTAATATCTCATTTTATTTCTCTTAATATTTAAACTTTGTTTCGTCATATATAACTCATTAACAATAGATGCATTTAAACCATAAATTTCAGTATCTTTCTATCAAAATCTTTTCTTTTCATTTTTTTTCCCCCTAAAAACAAACTCTTTTTCATTTTATATTTAGAGAGCTAGGTTAGGGATACAAATGTATTGAGTTCCCCCCCCCCCCCCCCCCCCCCCCCCTAAATAAAAGAAAACTATAACATGGTTTATTTTGTATCTTATAAAATGAAAAATATTTTGAGAGGGCATGGACTTATTTGTTACATTTGCATCCCCCACTATGTTGCATTCATATCCATAAATAAAAAATAAAATAAAAAAATATTTTCACTTAGTATTGCTATTATTATATTTCTTATCTTATATTGTGCATAATAAGGCATATAAAAGAACATTTATTATTTAATTTATTTAACATTAATTGATTTAAAACACATATTTTGTTTTCCAACATTATTATTATTATTATTATTATTATTATTATACACTAATGTGTATTATTTATTTATTTTAACAAAAAAAAAATCACGGTTTAATACATTTCAAGAATATTATTTGTGATTAAAATTAGGGTATCAAAAGAGTTGAGACGAGTATTAAAGGTTCGCATTTGTTCATTTAGTTTTAATTCATATGAGAGCCAAAATTGTGTTTATTACGTACCAAACAAGATTACAAGTTTAAACTTAGTTTATTTTTTTGTCAAATAAGCTCAAACTTGTTCGCAAACTGCTAACTTTGTCCCATATTTTTGGTCCTATTTAGAAAATCAAACATTTTAAGTTAACATTATTTAATGGTTTGTCTTTTGGTTAAAAAAGTCCAAGTTTTTGAAACTACCCCACTAATTTAAATTGAAGAGAAATAATGATATTGCTTTTATTAAAAAAAAAAAAAAAAAAAGAGAGTAAAAGGTATGTGAGAAAATTAATTTATTATCTTTTCAAAGAGGGAAACATTTTGAAAAATTCCAAAATGAAATTCATAAACAATAATTTGGGACAAAGGGAATATTAATTCGATTAACATATTATTTTCCCATATAGAGTTAAACATGAGAAAAATTTTAACCCTTCACAAATTTATAATTTTTTTACTATGAATGGATAGTTTATTTTATCAAAAAAACTACAAATCATAGTTTAATATCATATGACCAATTTTTAGATTTACACAATCCAAAGTCAAGTCTATATAAATACATTGTTAGACAAATTTACATATAAAAAGATAATATTATATAGGTAAATAAAACCTCATATTCATAAACTTATTCAAAAATACATTATTATGTTTGACTTAGCTTGTTTAATAGTACTAGAGATTAAACTTATGCTTGAGCTTGGCTTGTCTGCTAAACAAGTGAACCTAAATAAGCATTTTTTTTAGTTAAGTAAGAGTTTTTCATAAAGAATGTAAAAATACATTATTATGTTTGAGTCTATGGTTTTATGTATATAAAGAAATGGAATATATAGAGTTTATATACGTAAAGATTCACATTAAATAAATAAATTTTACACACACACACACACACACACACACACACATATATATAAAGGTTTAAGAAAAAGTATATGTATGGTTTTTATTGACTTAAAAGATAATGAAAAACCAACTGTCAATAAATAATAATTAAAATAATAATATTATCACGCGTAACGTGCGGATTTGCAACTAGTGATAATAAAAAGAGAGGACATTCCAATTTTTCTTACTCAGCATAAAGCAACTACTTGCAATGAAATGAAAGCTTAACATTCCCTCCCTTATGGGAAATTTCACTCAAATGAAAGCTTAACAAACTCCGTTCCTCGGGCCTTTGGACCAAATGACTTCAACCAAAGTATTAAAATGCATTAAAACTAAGGTGGCTCAAATAGAGTGTAATGGCCTTTACATAACATTGGGAGTCAGACGCAAAATTTTATCAGAACCAGCTGAAGCTACCATAGACTGTTGAAAAATATCAAATATTGACAACTATTGGCCTTTATGTCATCACACATTTCAGCCATTACCATATGGCAAATATTGACCACTATTGACCTTTATGTCATGCATTTCAGCCATCACTAGCCATTACAGGTATGGCATTGATACCACAAATTTATATCGGGCTATCAGTCACTTAAAACCAAGACAAATCAACCATTTTCTAAGGTAATCACCAAAATTTAACTCTAGACTAAAATATAATTTACACCTTTTATGTTTGGGGTTGCTATTATTTTGTCCCTCGATGTCTTTTCATTCTTGCCGCTAACCCACCAAAAAATTATGTCATTTTGAATAAAAAGAGAAGAAATTAACCCAAACCCTAATCGAACCCACAAATCAACCCAATCAAGCACCATTGCCCAACCACCTCAGAGCCACCAAATCACCATTGTGTATGGCCAGCCTAACCACAAACTTAAAGGCAAACCAAGGGGAAATCACTGCAACCACCCTATAATGATGTCATATTTGAGTGGACTAATAGCCAAAATGAGACAGACCACAATGGAAATGGCACATTGACATTGATTTCATACTTGAGGGTGTAAATTACAAATTCTCATTGTTGATGGACAGCAACCCCAAACATACAGTGTAAATGGTATTTTAGCCATGATTGTATGTCCCCCACCATAAAGCATAGAGGCTGAAGTCATTGGTTCAATCTTGTAAAAATACGTGAGTTGTCTCTAACTATTAAAAATAAGAAGATTAACATCCTTATTCAAGGAAATGAAAAAAAATGCATACTTCAATTTGCAAGATATCGTCCTAAAAGGCTAAAATAGACTTAAATTTTCAATATTCTATAAATTTATTAAGATCTAGCTATCCAGTATGAAATGAATAAAATACTTCAATTTTCAATATTAAAACATTCAAAATCAAAATCATAAATGATTGAGTTGGAAACTTAGAATTAACATTAGATTTCTTTCTCTGTTCTTTTTATCCTAGAGAGAGTAAAGCAAAGCATCATAGTAGGGGTTGAACAATTTTTGTAATTGTAAAAAATGTGAATGAGATAATGTTTGGTTTTATGGATAAGCAAATTTCCTTGACATGATTTTTTTTGTATATGCAATATTGTTATCCCTACATGGGCATTTTCATCAGCTCAATACCTCTTCCCCCCCCCCGGCGGGGGAGAAAACACCCATGCCCACCACCTTTATCTATTTATTTTTTTTCTCCCCCTCCCAATCAAACATCCACTAAAAATACTTTCTCTCCACTTTTCTCTTAATTTCCTATCCTCCTTAAAATCCTTTCTGTAAAGTTGTAATTTACAACTATTTTATGTTGGCTGTAATTCTGTGCCAAATTTGATTGTAATGTTGTTTAATCTTTTGTACCCTGTATTTCATGTGGGGTTTCTTGTAAGGGTTGTGTGAGAGAGAGAATGTGAAGACTCAAGGCAAAGTGAAGAGCAAGAAGTTTTCGCGGGTAGCTCGCAAGAAGGCTTCCCGCGAAGTGAAGCATATGCCCAACACATGACTAGAATGCGAAGAGTCAGGACAGGTTGGTGACGGCTGGTTTTCGCGAGTGTCTCGCAGGTAAGGCCTTCCCATGAGATACCCACAAAATATTCTGTTTTGCCAATCTGTCATATCTGATACACAGTATCTCTACCCACACTATATATACCCACATTACCCACAGATGTTAAGGAGTGCTTCTAAGAGAAACCCTTGCCACAACCCTTGAGAGTTAGAGATTGTTATACCCCCAATTCTCTACACAATCCATTGTGGTTTTTCCTCAAGTCCTACCTCTCCATTTCTATATCCTTGAAAGGTTGATAGCTCAAACACTTACCACACCCATACTAAGTGTCAAGTGAGGTTTTGGTGCTGCTGGAAAGCATTGGAAAAAGCCAAATTTTGGTGGATGCAATCAGGCGTATTGCAGGATCCAAAAAGTAAGACAAGACACGGTTCCGAGAAACCTTGTTGGAGTAGGAGCTTGGAGGGCGTAGCTGCATCGGGTAGATTATGCTTGGAAGGTCTCTTACTATTCATGTATTCCAACTGATTGTCTAGTTGATCGATTTACCGCTTGAAGGACGACGGAGAGGATTTACGCCGAGTATTTCGGTTTCCTCTTTGATAACACATCGGCGTGTTATCTTGTATTTGCATTATTTTTCTCTACTCTTTTAGCTTTCATTTTACTGCTGTGTTTTAATGAATATGGCTTAGAGTAGTTATTTTGTTTATTCACTCGCATTTACTCTATTCCGCACTTAATATAAGTTAGAGTAAAATCAATTGAGCCGTAATATTTAATTTGGGGGTCTAAACGGCTCTTGTGTTTTTAACACATTTTCGAGCTTTCAATTGGTATCAGAGCGGGTACACTTGCTATGGTTTTATTACCTAAGTGTGATCCTATACCCCTTGGCTTGCTATGGATAGTGTTATGGCAAAGGCCAACATGAAGCATAGTAAAGGTGTTTGTGATAATGACTCTATGAGCATATTTGGAGATTGTCCTAGTAATGAGCTTTTAGAGTTATTCAAATCAAAGAAACATGCTAGAATTTTTATACACATGCTGAAATCCTTAGTACATAGGAGTCATGATATTCATAATAGCTTATGTGAGTCGAATTCCCTAATTGCTAAATATAAGAGAAGGAATAGACATATGTGTGATGAGCTTGATTGTTTGAAAAGAAAGCTTCACTCATCTATGAATGAAGCAAAGAAAGATGAATCTTGCTTTGATGGTCAAGAATGCCTATCTCATGCTTGTCTTTTTGTTCATACTGCAGTAAAAGTGTTTAATTCATGTTTGTGGCAACTTGACAGCGGGTGTTCAAGGCAGATGACCGGAGATAAATCTTTGTTCAAAACTCTTAAGGAGAAGGAAGATGGCTTCGTGACATTTGGAGATGGTATCCACTCACAAGTTCTTGGAAAGGGAATCGTTGATATTCCGGGACTTCCCTTATTGACTGATGTTCTGTACATTAAAGGATAAAAGGTGAACTTGCTGAGTATCACCCAAATATGTGATGAAGACTTCTTAGTCCAATTTTCAAAGAAAGGGTGCCTTATCCTAAATGAAGAAGGTGTTCAAGTATTGAAGGGACTTAGGACCACCGACAATTGCTTTGGTGTTATTCCCAAACCAAGCATAGCATGTCCTAGTGCTCGAGTGAACCTTTTGGAATTATGGCATTAATGATTTGGGCATGCAAATTACAAACAAGTGGCAAAAGTCTCAAAGCTTGAAGCAGTGGTTGGTTTGCCAAAGTTTGGAAGGATTGAGAAGAATGTTTGTGGTCCATGTCAATTGGGAAAACAAACAAAATCAACCCATCCTAAAGTAAATGTAGTTGCTACTTCTCGCCCTTTGGAGTTACTTCATGTGGATCTAATGGGTCCAACGAGAACAGAAAGTATGGGTGGAAAATGCTATATTATGGTGGTAGTTGACGATTTCTCAAGATACTCTTGGGTGGAATTCCTTAGAGAGAAGTCGGAAGCATGCGACAAGATGGAAATGTTATGCGAGAGGCTACAAAATGAAAAGGGAGTTCCCATAGTCAAAATCATAAGTGATCATGGGAAGGAGTTTGAAAATGCAAAATTTGAAGCATTTTGCAATGAGCACGGTATCAAGAATGAATTTTCAGCTCCAAAGACTCCACAACAGAATGGGGTGGTTGAAAGAAAGAACCGGGTAATTTAAGAGATAGTGAGAGTAATGTTACTCAACAAAAACATTCCACAAAAGTTTTGGGCTGAAGTGGTGAATACTTCGTGTCACATTGGGAATAAGATTTTCTTCCTAGCAGGAACAAAGAAGACATCGTATGAAATCTAGAGGGAAAAGAAGCCAAAGGTGAAATATTTCCAAATATTTGGAAGCCAATGTTACATTCTCAATGATAGGGAAAATCTTGGCAAATTTGATGCTAAGAGTGATGAAGGGATATTCCTAGGATACTCCTCAAATAGCTGAGCATATAGAGTGTACAATAAGCGTATTAAGACGGTGATAGAATCGATAAATGTGGTCATAGATGACACCATCTTAGTATTGATGATGATGGTGAAGGACCAAGCCTTAAGAAGAATGAGGCTGATGACAACATGTCTCAAGGTGATGATGCTGAGAAAGAATCACTAGAAAAGGAGTCTACACCTCCTATATCGAGAAGGGAGACTAGATAAACACAAGGATCTTTAAGCCCACTCACCCCTTCAGAAGTTCAACCTCTAATCTCTCGTGATGGGGAACCTTTCGCTTCCCAGAAACCGTCATTAAGAGTAACTCTCAATCATCCCACAAGCAATATCATTAGTGATTTAGATGAGGGACTTCCTTTGAGAAAAGGACCGGGCTATAGTGTAAATCATGTGATGTACAATTGTTATCTTGCTCAATTTGAACCCAAAAAAGTGGAGGAAGTTTTGAAAGATGAGAATTGGGTAGAGTCCATGCACTAAGAGTTGCATCAATTTGTTAGAAATGATGTATGGGAGTTAGTACCAAGGCCCAAGGATACACATGCAATCGGCACCAAGTGGATCTTCAAGAACAAAACCGATGAAAATGGTGAAGTTGTTCGAAACAAATCTAGATTGGTGGCTTAGGGATATACTCAAGTTGAAGGCATAGACTTTGATGAGTCATTTGCTCCAGTTAAAAGACTAGAGTCAATCAAAATTCTTCTCTCTATAACGTGTATTATGAACTTCAAGTTATACCAAATGGATGTGAAGAGTGCTTTCTTGAACGGGTTTTTAAATGAAGAAGTGTTTGTTGAGCAACCAAAGGGGTTTCAAGACCCTCCCTTTCTGGACCATGTGTTAAGGCTGAAGAAGGCATTATATGGGCTAAAGCAAGCATCAAGAGCTTGGTATGATTGCCTTACCACATACTTATTGGATCATGGCTTTAAGAGAGGTCAAGCTGATCGAACACTATTTGTCAAAAGAGATGAGAAATCTCTCATTGTTGCTCACGTATATATGGATGACATTGTCTTTGGATCCACAATCGATCACCTAGCTCATGAATTTTCAGAAGAAATGAAAAGGGAGTTTAAGATGAGCATGGTGGGGGAGCTAAACTACTTCCTAGGGCTTCAAGTGAAACAACGGAAAGATGGGATATTTATTTCTCAAGAGAAATATGCCAAAAATTTTGTAAAGAGATTCGGCCTAGACTCTAAGAAACATACTTCCACTCCTATGAATTCCTTAGCAAAACTAAGCCATGATGCAGCCGATGTAGAAGTGGATCCAACACTCTATCGAAGCATGATCGGTAGTCTTCTCTATCTCACTGCGAGTAGACCAGATATCGCTTTTAGTGTAGGAGTATGTGCTCGATTTCAAGCAGTACCCAAAGAATCACACTTGACAGCAGTCAAACGAATTATGGGCTATATCAATGGCATATCCGACTATGGAATTTGGTATTCAAGAGACTTGAATGAGTGCGTAGTTGGTTATTTAGATGCTGATTGGGCCGGGTGCATTGATGATAGGAAGAGCACTTCCGGTGGTTGTTTCTATCTTGGAAATAACTTGGTGTCATGGATGAGCAAAAAGCAAAATTCAGTTTTTCTATAAACGGCTGAAGCTGAATACATTGCAACGATGAGTTGTTGTGCACAACTATTATGGATGAAGAAGTTCTTACATGATTATGGAATTACTCAAGACACTATGTGTGTGTTCTATGATAACATGAGTGCCATAAATCTGTCAAAAAATTCAGTTCAACACTCGAAATCAAAGCATATCAAGATCTGGTACCACTTCATTCGAGACTTGGTGGAGGAAAAGATTGTGTGTTTAGAGTTTATCAACACTGACAACTAGAAGGCAGACATATTTACTAAATCTCTTGATGGTCTGAGGTTTGAGTCTTTGCGTAAGACTATTGGTGTCGGTATCATTCATTGAAGTCTATCTCTTGTGTGACCTTATTTTGTTCAATGTTGTATACTTGTTGTATAGGTTTCACGTGTTTAGTTAGATGATGTTTTTCTTTTACAAGTTTTGTTTTGTACTTGTTGTTTTTGTTGATCTTACTTTATTTGTTTTGTTTTTAAGTATGTTGAAAAATTCAAAAACCCATAAAAATTGAAAAATCTCCAAAAAGTTTGATCGCTTGTGTTGTGTATATCATATGTGAGTTTGGCCTAGTATCTTCGTACTAATGGCGTAGTGCATTTACAAACTTAGCTTGTTTTGTATGCACATCTCTCTTTGTGGGAAAATTCTTGAAATCTATGTGTGACTGTTGTAAATCGATCTTCAAGCTTGTCATGAATGATTAGCCAATAGTTTTGTTAGTTTGATACATGCATAGACTTGTGCCTATATATCTTCTCACACTTTTTATGTTTTTGCTTAAAGAGCTCAACAAATGTAAAGAGATAACGAGCTACAAAAGCCGTCGCACATACCAGTATTTAACTAGGAAAAAGGGAAAGCAACTTTTTATTGATATGTATGGTGCTCAAACAGCCAAAGGCTTATTCTCAATATTGAAATATAAAAAATTTCAAGCACCAATTTCAAAATGAGATGTATTTTTAAAAAATGATCAATTGTTATGATTTGTAAAGAAGCCAAATGAAAAGTTTCAAAGATGTGTAATCATTTTATTGTGAGAGGTTATATATGTTCATTTCTATAATTGAGATAGACCACTTAACTTAGTACTAGTTGTGTATGACTTGATTGAATTAGTTATTGAAGCTTCACTCTGGACTAAGGACTATTCCACATTTGATACTCACACACAACATACAAGACTTTTGTTCAACAAATGCTTATTTCATTTGTGTAATTGTACATGATCAAATGTGATGTGTATGCTTAATTGCTTGCCAATCAAACCCAAAAAGATTTTTGAGTATTTTATATTTTTTTGAAAGTGTTTTTTTTTTACTTTCGTGTTTTAAGTTTTTGTTCAAAATGCATTTTTGTGTTGTTCTTCAAAAACTTCTTCAGAGGCATTTTCGCTAGAAGCTCGCAACTAAGCTCTTCCCGCAAAAAGAGGATAAGGCAAAAACTGGAAAACACAAAATTTCAGACAGAGATTTTCGCGAATGTCTCACGACTATTTTGCAACTAAAGGTTTCCAGTGAAAAGTTTTGTGCTTTAGATGTGTTTTTCGCGAGTAATTTCGCAAGTATGTAACCCGCGAAAAATGCGTGTTTTCAGTTTTATAGGGCTGATGTGACAAATTTTTAAACACATCCTTATTTCCCTCTCTTCACCTTCCTCGAGCCTCTCTTAACCCCAAACTGTTTTTTAACTCAAAACTCCATTAGTTTCAAGTTCAAATCTCTGCAAAATCACTTCAAAGGTATGTTTCTTAACAATCTTTTCAATCTTTTCTTAGATTATGCAGAATTTTTTCTTGGTGACTTGAATTGGGGATTTTTGAAAAAGGGGTTGGGAATCATGATTTTGGGCAAAAAAAATTTCAAATTTTTGATTGGGCTCTGTCCCATTTGTCTTGATTATGTCTGTGTAGGCCCCATGTGGCAATTTCAACTTGTATTTAGGCATATTTTCACATGATCATGCATTGCCCATATGCTAAGTGTAGTGTCGCATATCAAGTGTTTGACAAAATGCTCAAGTGGCATTTTGAGTTGTTTTGGACTCAAATGAGTTCCAAATTTTGGGATTACCCATGTTTGAACTTGTTTAACATGTTTAGATCATTGGGTGTGTGTTTTACACAATTTCACCCAATTGTGCATATCCATGCCTTGTCATGCATCTCCTAGGCACACCTTATGCACACTACATACACACTTGATGTACACACATGCACAGTTATCATTTTTTTTTTTTTTTTTTTTTGCATTTTAGTGATATTTACATGTTTTAGCACTTAAAGCATATTCATTTGACATTGTTGTGCTCTATTTTAAGTGCTATGCTTTTGTTTTGGACTAACTTGACACTAATCAAGTTTGTGTTCTGTTTTTGTGTTTTTGCACCTATTTTTTCTGTTTTGAAATTATGTGTGCAGATGTCTCCATTCAAGACGTCAGCTGTGAAAGGAGGCGGCAGCAAAGGAAAAGAGTCTATGATTGATGTTGATAACCTCTCACCAAGGCCAAAGAGGACTTGCTCACTGATAGGAGTTTTTGATCCTGAGAAGTTCAAATCCTATGCTGCATTTCAGAATTATGAGAACTATTTTATAGAAGCGTCGTTGTTGGTTGAAAGGGCAGTTAAGCAGGCGTCTCTTCTTGAAATAAAAATCCCTAAATGATTTACCAGCAAGGATTGGAACTACCTACTTTCCAACCTTGATGATGCATACAAGAACATGGTGAAAGAGTTCTATGCTAATGCCATTGTTGAAGGAGAGGAGCTCAAATGCTGGGTTAGAGGAAAGAGTTTCTCAGTGGCACTGGTTTATCTGGCCGGCATCCTACGCATCAACAGACCAATGTTTACTAAACCACCAGTATATGATGATCTGAATCCGGATGAGGAGATTCTTCAAGAAGCTTTAGGAGATAACTTGGAGTTCTCATCCAATGGAAAATCAATAAGTGTGGCATCCCTTTCTCCCGAGTTAAGGCTACTCACGACAATCATGTTTCACAACCTCTACCTTTTGTCAAGCACTGGGTACATGAATCTTGGTCGAGCGTTATTCCTGCATGATTTGATCATTAACGAGGAGATTGATGTGTGCTCTCACATTTTTCACATCTTGGCAAAAACAGCTAAACGGACTGCTTCAAGGAACTATATTCCCTTCTGTTGCCTTATCTTAAAGATCTTGAAGCTTAAAGGCGTGCATCCTTTGGAAGATGAGTACCCATACCCACAACCAAGTCCAGTAAACATCCGCACTCTCAATGCAAGTATAAGTCACATCAAAAAGAGCACCAAGTAAGAGAGCCATGCTACTCCGGGAAGTTCAAGCTTTACCTCCCATGCTTATGATGAAAAGCTAGACACCATCATGGCCACTCCCCAAGAGATTAATACCAAAATATCCGGACTAGCTACCATCATGCACTCCCAACACATTCACTTTGACACAAAGTTCATATCTCTCCAGACTCAATTGGACCAAATTCAGAGGAAGCTAGAAGAACATGGAGACTAGCTATTCCATGACAAAAAGGGGAGATGGTCATTGATAGGGGTAGTGTAGTGATTGGGGGAGGAGTAGCTAGAACTTCTCTTTGTTTATTTACATTGTTTTCCTTTAAAGCTTTAAGTACTTTGGTTTAATTTCAGTTTAATTTTCAGTACTTGTCTTTATCACTGCTTTGTAGCAATTTTTTAGTACTTTTAGATGTTGCTAAACTATCTTGAGTTCTACACACTTGTACCCTTGTAGGATCTTGTATCCTTGATGCAAATACTTCGTGTATTTTGCATTGGTTGTGTGTTGGACATGCAATTGATCCTCGTGTTGGTCTTAATTGCATTGCATGTCCGGATAATCACTTACTAGCTAAATGATCATTGTAGTAATTCTTTAATGACTATTCTTGAATGATCAAGATATGCTTAACTATCTATATAGTGTTTATTACCTTGATCGCATTTTACTTGCTTATATACATACCGTGTATTCAACTTGTCATAAGCTTAATGAAAGTTTTGTTTTTGTGCAAGTGTTTCAGGTTACAGGTATATACATGCAAGTGCTTCACATCTTCTAGATTAGGTGTGAGTGAGTTTTGCCATTGTTCCCAAACTCATGTTTAAGTCTAGAGTCCGTTTTAGGGATTTTGTCACAGAATAGCTAAAGGGGGAGATTGTAAAGTTGTAATTTACAACTATTTTATGTTGGCTTTAATTCCGTACCAAATTTGATTGTAATTTTGTTTAATCTTTTGTACCCTGTATTTTATGTGGGATTTCTTCTTGTTGGGAAATTTAGACCCTGATTGATAGAATTAACAAATTTTAAACCCAAGTTGTTAATTAAATTTATTATAAATAAAACTTGTTAAAACAAACAAACATCAATATCATGTCAAAATTATGCATAGCGGAAAATTAAATAAGACAAAATATGATGACCTAGGAAAACCAATGAAACAAACTGGTTTCATAGTAAAAAATATGGGGGGAAATCTTCTTGAAAAGCAATCCACTATAGTAAAGAAAAGTTTCAGATCTAATATAAAATCTTTGTCCCAAGATTCTATAATTCTCGTATATGAACTTACAGCAGAAACCTTCTACCGCTTCAAAACCTCTGAACTCTTCAATTTATGAACGCCACCCGTTTGCACGGATCTCAGTACGTGACTAACTAAAGATGCACGGCTCCCAGTACGTGACTAACTCACCAACTTGAAGAAGATGTTGGCTGCAAAGTTCTTTACTTCATCAACAATGAAGATCAAGAAGCACATGGTTACAAAACCCTAAGGTGCAAAGACGCAGTAGCTTCTTTTAGAGAGAATAAGGCATCGGTCACTTTTGCATATGTTTTCCTTGTATTCTCTTATGTGACGGCCTCTAGAATAAGCCTTATATATGTCTAGGGTTGTGAGAAAAGAAACCCTACACATACATGTCAGCATGGGCCGAAAATCAGATCTGGAAATCTGAATTTCATAATTCTCGATCAATCGAGAGGTGTCGATAAGCTATCAAGGAGACAAAAGCTTTCTCAATCGATTCACCTAGCTGTCAAGAGGTGTCGAAATTGCGATAAGAAACAGCTTAAGAGCTCGATAGATAGCCTAGCTGTCAAGACGTGTCAAGCAACTATCGAGTTTTAAAAAATTAGCACTTCTTCACTTGTTTCTTGGACAGATTTGCATGGCTTCAATACTAGACTTGAAACAAGATTTCTTGAAGCATCAAATACATCATAGATCTACGCAAATACAAGTAAAGTGCGTTTTGTTAAAAGATTAGCCAATTACATAAAATAATGACATATGTTCTTAACATGTGAAACACATATTTCCTAACACTTGTAAGGATTGTGAGAGAGAGAGTGTGTGTGTGAAGACTCAAGGCAAAATGAAGAGAATGAAGTTTTCGCAGATAGCTCGCGAGAAGGCTTCCCGCGAAGTGAAGCATATGCCCAGTACATGACTAGAATACGAAGAGTCAGGACAGGTTGGTGACAGCTGGTTTTCGCGAGTGTCTTGCGGGTAAGGCCTTCCCGCGAGATACCCGCGAAGTATTCTGTTTTGCCAATCTGTCATATCTTATACACGCTATCTCTACCCACACTATATATACCCACGTTACCCACAGATGTTAAGGAGTGCTTCTGAGAGAAATCCTAGCCACAACCCTTGAGAGTTAGAGTTTGTTATACCCACAATTCTCTACACAATCCATTGTGGTTTTTTCTCAACTCCTACCTCTCCATTTCTATATCCTTGAAAGGTTGATAACCCAAATACTTACCACACCTATATTGAGTGTCAAGTGAGGTTTTGGTGTTGTTGGGAAGTATTGGAAGAAGCAAAACTTTGGCGGATGCAATCGGGCGTATTGTAGGATCTAGAAAGTTAGACAAGACACAGTTTCGAGAAGCCTTGTTGGAGTAGGAGCTTAGAGGACTTAGGTGCATCGGGTAGATTAGGTTTGGAGGGTCTCTTGCTATTCATGTATCCCAACTGATTGTCTAGTGGATCAATTTATTGCTTGGATGGCGGTAGAGAGATTTTACGCCGAGTACTTTGGTTTCCTCTTCGATAACACATTGACATGTTATCTTGTGTTTGCATTCTTCTTCCCTACTCTTTTAGCTTTTATTTTACTGCTGTGCTTTAATGAATATGGCTTAGAGTAATTATTTTGTTTATTCGCTCGTACTTACTCTATTATGCATTAGTATAAGTTAGAGTAAAATTAATCGAGCCGTAATATTTAATTGGGGGTCTAAATAACTCGTGTTTTTAACACATTTTCGAGCTTTCACCTTCAAACAAAAATACCCTAAGGGAGAAACCAACTAAGGTAGACTTATGTGTGAGTATTTTTGGGTCTTATATCATCTCTACTATCTTGTTTCTGACCCTGGTCTCCTTGGATTTCTCATTGTGAGCTATCCATTCGTTCCCACATAAAAATTAATTGCGACATTAGTCTAGTCCAACCAAGGTTGACTCAACCCCCACAATATTAATTTTAGAAATACTTTTTAAAAGTTTAGTACATGTTTATATTCTCAATATAACAAAAATGAAAAATATTTAATGTAATACTGTCATATCCTTATTGTATTGTGTTGCAACCATGTCTAGTGTTCGTATCAGCGCTACTTAGCCCTCTCTTTATATATCTAAGGGCCAAGTTCCATCTGTTCGATGCTCCACACACATACATGACAAGACCAGCAGTGCAGTTCCACAGCTAGATGAATCAAGTTTAGTTTCTCATATCTTAGAGCCAAGCAATTCAGACGGAACAAAAAGAGAGCTGTGACAAATTGTATAAATAACAAACTAACAAGGTTATCACAAAATAAAAGACTGTAGCTAAGCTAAGTGAAGGAATATACTGTAAACCAAAGTAGAAAACGAGGAAATAAACTATATGCATTCCAAATCTCGGAAGGGCCAGCATCAACAAAGAAAAGAAACAATAATATTTCAATTAACAAATACTTAATTGATTAAAGCTCTTTTAGACCGGAGTAGTCATTACTTCCACTTGATATCCATGTGGATAACAACTCAAAAGACAAAAGTTACAATACTGCCACGGGTAAAGAGAAAGTAATAAGACAGCGTCACTGTCACCAACCCCAAAGTTATAAACAAATACTAATTGATCATGCTTTTCCAAATTTGATTCTTCCGCAATGTGACAGAATTAGTGGAGCAATTGATTGATCCTTCGGAAAAATTACTAGGTTATAAAGTAACAAAGGAGCAATCACTAATGAGCTGGAGTAGATGTGGAATCCACTAATGCATAGTTTAGTCAAAACCGTGTGGAGCCAGATGTGAAAATCACCAATCAAAGCCTGCTAAAGTGACAGGGAAAAAAGAGTAATGCTGGGCACACTTGCCACAACTTTGTAGAAAGACTTAAACAACAGAGAAATTAGGCCTTGAAGCAAAGAATTATGCTGGCTGATTAAAGCATTTCCTTTCTGGCAATTCACTTTTCTTCAACTATCCTGTATTCCTATTGCAATTTATTACTAGAGTGAGTGAAAGAGAGATCATATGGCGGACTTACTTCTTTCTGCCTTGGTGAGCACTGTGGTGGGGAACTTGAATACTTCTGCACTTCAACAATTTGGAGTTGCTTGGGGCTTGGGAGCTGAGCTCGACAATCTTAAGAGCACGATGTCTGCCATCCGATCCGTTGTCAAATATGCAGAGGAGACGCAGTGGAACAATGAAGTTATCATGGATTGGCTGGGAAAGCTCAAAGATGTAGCTCGTGATGCGGATAATGTTCTGGACGAGTTTGCAACTGAAGCTCTAATGCGAAAGGTGGAGAGAGAGAAAGGTGCGACAAGCCAAGTAAGTAGATTCTTTTCTCTTCCAAACAGACTTATATTTCGCATGAAAATGGCACATAAATTGAAGAATGTGAGGGATAGACTGGATGCCATTTCTAGGGAGAGATCTGACTTCCAATTGAAAGAGGGACTCATAAACACGGAAGTTGTTGATGTACAAAGAAGACAAACTTGCTCACTTGTGAATGAAAGTGGGATTTATGGAAGAGATGAGGAAAAAGAAAAGATCATTGAAGTGTTGCTCACTAATGTGTCTGATGATCAAGATAATCTGGCCATTTATGCTGTATGGGGTATGGGGGGCTTGGGTAAAACAACACTTGCACAGTTAATCTACAATGATGTAAGGGTGGAGAAGCATTTTGAATTGAGAATTTGGGTGTGTGTATCAATTGATTTCCAGATAAGTAAGTTGCTAAGGGTGATCATAGAGTCTATTGATCGTGTTGCATGTAGTATTTCTGAGTTGGATCTACAGCAGAAACTGTTGCAAGAAAAATTGCGTGGGAGGAGATTTTTACTTGTATTGGACGATGTCTGGAACGAGAACCATGAGGAATGGGACCGCCTAAAACATATGTTGACATGTGGAGCGAAAGGTAGTATGCTTATAGTTACAACTCGGATTGAAACAATTGCGCGAATGATGGCTACAGTACTTCCTATACACCACATGGGATTCTTGTCAGATGATGATTCTTGGTCCTTATTTAAAGGACGTGCATTTGGGATGGGAAGGGTAGAAGAGAAATCAGAATTGGAAGCAATTGGTAAGGAAATAGTGAAGAAGTGTGGAGGCGTGCCTCTAGCTATAAAGGCTCTTGGAAGCCTCATGTCCTTAAAAAGTAGGAAAAGTGACTGGGAATCAGTGGAAAAAAGTCGGATTTGGGATTTACCAATAGGTAATGATTCTATCTTGTTGGCCCTCAAGTTGAGTTATCACCATCTACCCCCACATCTAAGGCAATGTTTTGCTTATTGCTGTGTATTTCCCAAAGATCATAAGCTTGAGATGGATAAATTGATACAACTATGGATGGCTAATGGTTTTATTCCCTTCAAAGAACCATCGGAGTTGTATGATTTTGGTGTTGATATCTTCAATGAATTGGTATGGAGATCTTTCTTTCAAGATGTCAAGGAGGAGTATCCCGGCTATATAACGTGTAAAATGCATGACCTTATGCATGACCTTGCTCAATCTATTATGAGGCATGAATGCGTTGCAGTGGAATCCGATAAAGATGTGAAGGTTGAAGGCAGGATTTTTCATATGTTTTTTGGCATGATCTCATCACAAGAATTTTCTTTGAGTGAGGACCTATGTAAAGTTCGATATCTACGCTCATGCCTTGGTACATTTGATTATAAAAATTCTCGGCCATTCTTCTTAAAACAAAAGTATCTTCGGGTATTGGATTTTAAATATATGGCTCAGGAAGTATTGAGATCAATAAAAAATTTAAAACATTTGAGGTATCTCGACATGTCTTGGTCTTATATCAGAGTTTTACCTGATTCAACAACCTGCCTCTTGAACTTGCAAACGTTGAAACTAGATTATTGTCGATCTCTTTGTGAGTTACCCAAAGGTATGAAGCACATGAAAAGCCTTATGTATCTTGGCATCACTGGTTGTGATTCTCTTACTCGTATGCCTGAAGGAATAGGACAATTAACTTGCCTCCAATCATTGAGCTTCTTCATTGTTGGCAAGGGAAAAGGATATCAAGTAAGTGAGTTGAAAGGGCTAAACCTTCGAAATAAGTTGACAATAAAGGAACTTGATAATGTCAAAAATTCAGAGGAGGCCAAAAGTGCAAATTTGATTGGAAAACAAAATCTTCATTCGCTAAGTTTGGTTTGGCAGAGTGACAATAAAAGCCATGTACCGGACCATGTTGAAGATGTTCTTGATGGTCTCCAACCTCATTCTAATCTGAAAAAACTGTCCATAAACAACTATCATGGTTCAAAAATTCCAACATGGATTCAAGATTCAGGTCTTTGTGATTTGGTTGAAATTTCACTATCTTGTTGGGAAAGATGTGAACATTTGCCACCTCTTGGCAAACTACCACTCCTCAAGGTTCTTGGAATAACTGGCTGGCATGCAGTGAAATATATTGGCAATGAGTTCCATGGAGACGGTGCAATTTCATTCCCCTCATTGAAGAAATTTAGGCTCCATAAGATGTGTGATTTGGAGGAATGGAGAACAATGAATGGAAGAGAAAATTTTCCCTGCCTAAGCACATTAGAAATCACTGAGTGCCCAAAGTTAGTTGGAATTCCTATTATTCCTTCCATTGCAGATTTGACTATGAGAAGAAACAATGCAATGTTAATTAGCTCAATGATGAATCTCACTTCACTTTCTTCCCTTGTGATTGAAAACATGGATGAATTGACAGTTCTTCCAGATGGACTGTTGCAAAATCATAAGATGCTTAAAATGTTGAAGATTTCCAATATGTCCAATCTCAAGTCACTGACTAATCAGTTGGATAATCTTTCTGCGTTGAATGAATTTCATCTTCAATATTGTGCCAAGATCGAAAGTCTTCCAGAAGGACTCCAGAACTTACATTCATTACGGGCACTGTACATATGGGAGTGTAATAATCTTTTGTCCTTACCAATGAATGGTTTGCAGGGCTTATCTTCACTACGGAGTTTATACATTTCGAGCTGCAACAAATTCTGCTCTTTGTCTGAGGGAATTCAATATTTAATTGCACTTGAGAATTTATATATCTACGGGTGTCCGAAGTTAATTTCATTGCCAGAGGGTATTCAACATCTAACTGCTCTCCGTTCTCTGCAAATCTGGAGCTGTGAAGATTTATCTTCTCTGCCTAAGCAGATTGGATGCCTCACATCGCTTTCATCTTTGGAAATTCGAAACTGCCCTAATCTAATTTCTATACCAGACAAGCTACAGAATCTTACGGCACTCAAAATGTTGATAATTAGAGAATGTCCACATCTGGAGAAGCGGTGCAAGAAAGACAGTGGAGAGGATTGGCATAAAATATCTCACATCCCCAACGTTGACATCGATTCTGATTCAGAGATACCATCATCGACTTCGACGGGTTGGGGATCGCTACGAAAACTGAAATGTTGCTAAGTTGGTCAACGCTGAGATGGCAATGTTAACACGCTTCAAAAAAAGTTTATTTATAAAGGTAGCTTTCTCCCCCTTAATTTTTCTTTTTAATGGGTTTTTTTTTTTTTTACATTTCTTATCCTATTAAATTGTATTTGGATTTTAATATGGATATTAATATATGCATTACTCTAATGTATGCTTGCAGTAAACTAAAACCCATTATGCCTTCGGTGGACAGTACAATGTTACATTTACCTTCAATCTTTGCTTGCTGTCGGTGTTCAAATTTTCTTCTCTTTTTCTCCCCAAAAAAAAGGTTCAATTCAATTTTGTGACATACTTCTCATTACTATTTGTATATTTGTTGTATTTTAAAATTGCTATGGACAATCCAATATGTTTTTTTGCTTGAGTTCTTAGAGATTTCTTGTTTGTCCAATCTTAATTGTCATTATTTATTGTTAATGTGGGTAGGTGTGGCAAGTTTGTATACTGTTGTTATTTTATGCAATTGTCATTATATATTAGTCATTGTTTTTATAAAAATATTTTAAACTAAATGACAAAACTAAACCCATTGGCACTCTATTTTTTGTTGATCCACATAGCCACACACAGCCACACTTATTCATACATAAATAATACACTAAAGTCTCTACTTAACCAATCAGATGCTTAAACAATCAGTCAATCACTAACTTTACTATTCTTTTTCTTGAATCTAACTTTATAATAAAATGTTATTATAACATAATCACAATAACAATACATACACACATGTAACAAACACTCTTTATTTCCTAATTATTAAATTATATAAAGTTATATTATATTTATACGTATTTTCTAATTATTAAATTATATAAAGTTATATTATATTTATATTATAAACGCACACATTCACACACACCACAATTCACACAAATAACATTATAACAAAAAAAAAATGAAAAATAATGCACACTATCAATATCACAATCAGTATTAAACACACACACACACACACACACATATATATAATATAAATTTATAATAAAGAAAGAGATATTCACAACTCACAAACACTCACTCTTTACTCTTAGAGCCGGAGATATCAAGATAGTCAAATAGAGAAGAGAGATAAGATTCATGATACTAAGATCAAATATTAGATCAAAGAGAAAGAGAGAGAAAGATCTATGACCTATGTTGTTTGGTTTTGGGACGGGCAAATTTGTGTTGTTGCTTGATTTTGGGTTTGGCTAATATGTGATTAGGGCGTGCAAGATTTAAATCAAAGTGTGCAAAAGTATTTTTAAGATAAAATTAAACTAGTAAAAATATATTTTATATAGAGATAATTTTTTTTCCCAATACCCCTTGAACAACATGTTTTTTTTTTGCTAAGCTTCAATGTCATTCAACAGAAGAAGAAAAAACTACATTGGAGGAGTCCACCACACAAGCAGCGAGGATAACCTCAGGTAGATTCTCCTTATTGAAACATAAAGGTGCAGCTAGAGTTAAGGCAAACTTTGCAGCAGTATGGGCTGCAACATTACAAGACCTACGGGCCCAAACAAAAGAACAACAAAGGAAAGACAAGGCAGACTGGAAAATATTAAAAATAACATTGCTGATGGTCCAGTTAGGCACAGATGGTTTGTCAGCCAAGGAGTCCATGCACACCATTGAATCACTCTCAATGATCACTTGATTCCATCCTTCACGAGAGGCCAGATTAACAGCCCAGAGGATTGCGCTTGCTTCTGCCTGGATCTGGCTACAGCTATGGTAAGGTTTAGCCCATACTTTGATTACTTCACCTGAATGGTTTCTCGCTACTACTGCTAAAGTAGTTTTTGACGGGCTAACTGCAGCATCAACGTTCAGCTTGATGAAACCAGAGGAGGGAGGCTTCCAACTCTGATGCGAGGATGAGTGAAGAACTTGGGTGGTAGATTGGGTTACGGTAAGGAATTCGGAAATTCTACTCTGGATCCGTGAGCATGTAGCATGGATGTCAACCTTTTCCCCTTGAAACACAATTTTGTTCCTTAAGTTCCATATTCCATCAACCACGAAAGACATGGCTGAGGATACACACCAGATTTCAGCGTCCGTGGTGGTGAGAAAAGGGGGAGGTGCGAGGATGAGCTTGATTAAATCACCGCTACACAGGATCTGTTGAGAATCAGTTCTGAATCCCCAGCAAGTTCCGAACCAAATTGCTCTAGCAATTGAGCAGTTGAAGAAAAGGTGGCATATAGATTCAAGATCATTACCACACAGGGCACAAGAGGGGTTAATGGCTTCGAGTCTTTGGTGCAAGATATCCCTGGTTGGCAGAGAGTTGGTTGCCATCCTCCATAGCAGAGTTTTGATTCTTTCCATAGTTTTGATTTTCCATAAACCTTTCCATTGAGCCTCACTTAGGGAGCTTGTGACATTAAAATTGTGACTAGTTTTGTACACTGACTTCACAGAGAAGACACATTACTTTCAATCTTTGCTTGCTGTCAGAGTTCAGATTTTCTTCTCTTTTTCTCCAAAAAAAAAAAAAAAAAAAAAGGTTCAATTCAATTTTGTGACACACTTTTCATTACTATTTGTATATTTGTTGTATTTTAAAATTGCTATGGACAATCCAACAAGTTCCACTGTTTTTTTCCCCTCAAAACAAGAAAAGAAAGGATTTCCCCCCCCCCCCCCCCCTTAAACGAGCAAGAAAATTTCTCAAAACAAAACACAATTACAAACAAGTCAAGTAGCTCATAAACTAGCGAAAAAACATGCAAAACAAGCAAAAAAGAGTTGCAACTCTCTTAGCAGAGCAACAAGCCTCTTGACCAGAACCACTAAGTCAAACTTGAGATACATAATTAGAAACAGAGTTTTCCATCCCATATATAGAGGAGAAAACGGGCCAAAAAACCATATAAGTCAACCTTGTCATTAGTTCAATCATGCTAATTTTTTCGATACTTTTTTGTTTTTGTTTTTTTGGTTTAGATGATAAATAGTAGGAGTATGAAAAATAAGATTCAAACCACATGTCCGGAACACAAAAGAATGCCATAACAATTGAGCTATCACTTAAGATAACAGTTTTTTTCTTTTTATTTTATTAATTTTAATTCTCGTACAACCATTCCCTCCCTTCTAAAAAAGCTCTACATTACCAAATAAATAATAACTAATTCACTTTTGATAATTCAATAATTACAATGAAGAGGAAGAATTTGAGCATATTTTTATTAAAAACACTAGAATGTATCAATTGAGCTATAAGGCTCTTGGCAAATAAAAATCATTATGAAATCAAGTCACAAGAAAATCTTGAACATTAGCAATTCAAAAATCACCCCCAAAAGCTTGAACATTGTACATCTTTAAAATGAAAAAGAAATAGAAAATTTAATAATTTAACCATTATTCTATCACCTCCTTATATGTGAGCTTAGACTTTCCCTCAATAAGTGATTAATACCATAATCAATTACCATAATTTATGGGAGAATTTAACATAACTGCTATTCTAAGAAGTCTATTACATCTTACATATAAATACTAAGTCTTTTTTTTTTTCCCGTAATATACAAAAGTATTTATATCTTCTGCACCAGTGAAAACTGAAAAAAAAAAAAAAATTGCCTTAAAAATTGGCAAGAAATTGAAATATTGTAAACTAAGTTAGGTATCACTAAAATGTGTTTACAGTAATGGGATGGAGGACCACAATCCCTATCTTCAATTGCCGAAGTTAATTATAACTTGGGTCATCCAACATCTCTACTACTGGAGCAAACTGCAAAGTTGAACAATGAGCAAAGATGAGATCATGAGCAAGAAAGTTCATGGATCAAATTTTTAATATAGATACACACTAACCTCGTCATCTTCTTCAAAGTATATTCCATCAACTGCACTTTTTAGCTGAAACTCCCACCTGAGATTGTTCTCAAACAGCTCTTTAAGTTTCCTCGTCTATAATAATAAAAATAGAGGACATTACAATTTGTCCTAATCAGCAGAAAGCAACTACTTGCAAATTGCAATGAAGTGAAAGCTTAACATTCCCTTAGGGGAAGTTTCACTCAAATGAAGGCTCAACAAACTCCTTTCCTATGGCCAATGGACCAAATGACTTCAAGCAAAGTGTTAAAATGCATTAAAACTAATGTGGCTCAAATCGAGTGTATTGGCCCTTACATAACATTGGGAGTCACAGACACAAAATTTTACTAGAACCAGTTGAAGCTACCATAGACTATAATATCAAATATTGACAACTATTGGCCTTTATACCATGTGACAAATATTGACCACTATTGGCCTTTATATCATGCATTTTAGCCATCACTAACCATTATAGGTATGGCACTAATATCACAAATTCAAATCGGGTTGTTGGTCACCTGAAACCAAGACAAATCAACTATTTTCCAAAGTAACCACCAAACTTTGACTCTAGACTAAAATATGATTTACACCCTTTACGTTTGGGTTCGCTATCATTTTCATTCTTGCCGCTAACCCACCAAAAAATTATGTCCTTTCAAATAAAAAGAGAAGAAATTAACCCGAACCCAAAAATCAACCCATTCAAGCACCATTGCCCAAAGACCTTAGAGCCTAACCACAAACTTAAAGACTAACCTAGGGTAAATCACTGCAACCACCCTGTAATGATGTCATATTTGAGTGGATTAATAGCAAAAATGAGACAGACCACAATGGAAGGGGCGCACTGACATCGATTTCATACTTGAGGGTGTAAATTACAAATTCTCATTGTCGATGGATAGCAACCCCAAACTTACAAAGTGTAGATGGTAGTTTAGCCTTGATTGTATGTCTCCCACTATAAAGCATATAGACGCTGAGGTCATTGATTCAATCTTACAAAAATACATGAGTTGTCTCTATCTATTAAAAATAAGAAAGTAAACATCCTTATTCAAGGAAATCAAAAAAATGCACACTTCAATTTGCAAGATATCATCCTAAAACAAACTTAAATTTTCAATATTCCATAAATGTATTAAGATCTAGCTATCCAGTACGAAATGAATCAAATCACACTAGAGATATGAACTTGTAACTGGTAAGAGACAAAAATTAAGCATTCAAAATTAAAATCATAAATGATTGAGTTGGAATTAACGAGAGATTTATGTATCTATATGTAACTAGTTAAAGTAATAAATATACAACATCTAATTTACAGAGTAGAAAATCCATAATCTTATGCAAACCAAAACAGAGAATCAATTGCTAATGCCTAAAAGGAAAGTGTATGAAGAGAAAATGAAAGCTTGGCAAGTTGCCCCAAGCCCCATCCTCGAAACCAATAAAGAATCAAACATGACGCAGGATTAGTGTTCATACCCACGACAACAGATGTCCATCAACAGATGAGGCATCTAACATCAATGAAAAGAAGTCCTGCAATTCCATTTAGCAATTAGTCAACAATCTATGATGAACTTCCATTTCTTCTTTAACAAGTAAAAATGTTCATTGGAAACTAATTCAATCAATGTGATTAAAACTGACTAAGCAATGATTTTTATTGCTTTTTAAGCAAGTTGCTCAAATTGACCAATAAATGTTGGTGAGTAGGTAAACAGTTCACTCGATCAATGAAAGCCTTGAAATCTGACTTGCCAATAAAAGTTATATCAACAAGGGAAATTGTATATTTGCAAAAATGCCTGTTAAGCATGGTAGCACAATCATACATTTAAAAAATGAATTAGTAACCTCAGAGAGGTTCCTTGCAAAGATGGTGCAAAAAGCTATCAGCAGATAACCACAATCATCCAATAGTGCGGATAGCCCGATTGCTACACCACTGGTATCTGTACGATCTTTCTCAAGCCCAAATTTCAATTGATAGTAGATAACCTTAATGAACTGCATAGAATTCTATAAGTTGTCAAATCTCTATATAAAACTAAATAGCAAAAATAGGATAATTACATTTATTGAGTGTTAATCAGTATTAAATGAAGAAAGAAAATGCAATTTTAATTTGGCGAATTGCCAAGAGCCATGTGGCTAATTAGTTGGCACCTCTTAGTGTTTCCAACCGAAACATCCAGAGTTCAAATCACCATACTCCCAAATATCAATGCATCAAAAATTTTAATTTGGCAAATCAAACATACTAGGAAACTCTATGCAAGTTAATTACAGATGTTGAAATATAGTCACAACCTGATAAACCAATGAAGCTTATTTCATACCCAATATCATAGTTAAATACTTCAAATTATAAGGGACTACATAAGAAATAAAACCTTTAGCAAGAAGAGGACTTCAAAGAAGTAACTAAAATAAGAACTTTCAATAACACAAACATATAGCAAAAGGCGAACTGAAACTGATTAGGCTTTTGAAAATTAGGCCAGAATATCAAACAACCTTATCCTTTCTTATTTAGTGTAACAATGTTATTATTAATGAAGTAACAAGGTCCTATAGTCTATCAAACAAAATGGCCCCACATTGAGCACAATGATGAAATGAAAAACAAAATCACAAAAAGAAGATAGTTGGCAAAGGGCCAGAGGCTTTGTAGGGTTGACTTGCATCTTGGATATGCCTTAATAGTTACATCCTAGGCTCAGTGGTAGCTCCACGAATTTTTTTTCAGGGGTTCATTAAAAAATTTAAATTGAAAACAAAATTTTATAAAAAGAGAACTTAAATATATCAAATTATCAACACACAAAAATAAATAAATAAACATGCACATGGAGTTTTATAATTTTCTTCTACGGGTTTTACAATCAATTGTCATTATCTATTGTCAATGTGGGTAGGTGTGACAAGTTTGTATAATGTTTTTATTTGTATGTAGTTGTCATTATCTATTTGTCATTGTTTTTATAAAAATATTTTTAACTAAATGACAAAACTCAACCCATTGGCACTTTATTAGTTGTTGATCCATAGAAGCACACTTATCCATATATAAATAATACACTAAGTGTCTACTTAACCAATCAAATGCTTGACCAATCAGTCAATCACTAACTCTTCTTTTCTTTTTTTTTCTTTTTTTTCGTGATGTAACTTTATAATAAAAAGTTATTATTACATAATAACGACAACAATACCTACACACACATGTAACAAACACTCAGTATTTCCTAATTATTAAATTATAAAAAGTTATATTACATTTATACTATACATGCACACATTCACTCACCACAATTCACACAAGAAACATTATAACAATAATAAAAAAAGAATTTGAAAAATAATGTACACAATCAATATCAAACACACTCACACATATATAATACAAATTTATGATAAAAAGAGAGATACTCACAACTCACAAACACTCGCTCTTTACTCTTAGAGGCAGAGAGACCGAGATAGAAAAATAGAGAAGAGAGATAAGATGCGATAAGATTCATGAGACTAAGTTCAAAGATCAGATCAGATCAAAGAGAGAGAGATCTATGATCTATGTTGTTTGGTTTGGGGATGGTCAAATCTGTGTTGTTGTTTGGTTTTGGGTTGGGCTAATATGCGATCAAGGTGTTCAGGGCATGCAAGATTTAAGTCAGGGTGTGCAAAAGTATTTTAAGATTAAATTAAACTAGTAAAAAAATATTTTATATAGGTAATTTTTCTTCCCAATACCTTGAACAACATGTAGAACTGCCCCTGCCCAAGCTACCACTGCTCCGCATATTTAATCAGATAGTAAAATAGCCAAAAGTCTTGTAACTCAACTAACACCTCTTGGTGTTTTAAATGAAAACATCCAATGTTCAAATCCCCTTACCCCATCATAACTATCGAATTATCAAAAAATTTATAATAAAAAAAAATTGAATTTTCCTTTTAATTACCAAAATAATAATAATAATAATAATAATAATAATAATAATAACAATAATAATAATAATTTAACCAATTTCCCTTTTATTTACCAAAAGTAATAATAATATTTTTTTTTCAAATAAATAAATAAGAAAATAGCATTACCTTTGTGAATAGTTGAGTCCTTGTACGAAAAGGCTGCAAAAAATATAAACTTTCAAACATGCATTTTAACAAAAATAAAATTCTCCCAACATTTAAAAAATTAAAATAAAAGTATTAAATATAAACCACATAGGACTCCAAGCAATATCATAATAATAAGTTAACTATATAGCTACATACAACCATGATATCACCCATGAATTATTTTAGAAACAAGTAAAATTTTCTACAATAAATAGATATTAAAAACTTCCACAACATAGCATCAACGAATATGTTTTGAGTCACCTCCAACAAAGATTATACCATTCTAATTCTAACAATGATGGTATCGCTATTCAATGACCAATGCCGCAATGACTATAATGCTGTTTTCAATATCAAATAGCAAAATTATGCAAGACAGCCTAGACTTCATCACCTAAGGGTTGTTTGGAATCACAGACCAAACACAAATGCAATTTGCACAAATAAATATCAATAATCAAGTCTCAATAGTCTGCCTACAAATTAAATCATCCAGAGCTTTTATAGAGCTTCTAGAAAAATAAGAGATAAAGACAAACATCCACGAAATGAACCCAAACCGAACTCAAATACTAATCCAAATGCTAAATTGATCCCTACCTAAGAATATGAAATTTAATCTCTATCATAACTCAAACTAAATAAATGAAAACTTAGAATATGAAGTAATACAATGAAAATCCAAAAGTAAATATTGAATTAATCTCTGGTTGTGCTCTTGCACGGTAAAACCTACAAACAGATTGATGTCCCATGATATAAAAGCACTGAAACGACCTAAAGTCCAAATACCAAAAGAAAATGATGTTTTGAAACTTTTAAGAAAAGTCTTTTGTATGATAGATCATTTAAAAGAAAAGGTTTGCGTTCTAACCACATTTGTTCAACTAAATGACAAAAGTTGAGGAAATTTGGCAATTTGCACCATCAAAACCACAACTTTGGCCCTAGAGCATAAAGTGCCTTAGAATTCCTAGACAAAGTAACAAGAAACTACATGGATTTGAGGTATTTTTAAATCAATTAATATTCCACACATGTTTTTGAAAATGAAGCTCTGAGATCAATGAAAACAATGAAAATTGTGTATATTTCAGGGTGATGTTTTCAATTATACCAAAAGATTAAGTCAAGTTTTTGGCACTGAAGAGAATCATCACATCATCTTCTACTGTTCTACATCTTTCTTTAAACCAAAGCTATGAAAGCATAACATGACATGTGGCACAAAAGGACCCAATATGCCTACACCTTTGAAGTTTACTCACAACATTAGGACAGTAAGAACAAATTCAATTACACTACATTTCGATTGTATTTATAAGGGTAACAGTCATTAAATTTATTTTAATTGTTCTAAATTTGCCAAATTTTGAGCTAATTTCTTGTGTATTCCACATTCCAATGCAGATCTTCAATACACGCATTTAGACGCTAAAATTTACAACTTAATTACATGAATAAGGTTTTGATATAGGTTTGCCAACACTCAAAATGAATTGACCCTAGGAGACTCACATTAATTGGGGGAGAATAGATTAAAAAATAAAACATTAGACTTTTTAAGGCTTTTACTATCAAATTCAACTAGGGTTACTAGTGCATCAATAAGTACATGTATAATGCCTTCGAACTAGGATAGGAAACCAATCTTGATGTCCTCACATATTCTTGAACTTGAGTCATAATGTCACGCCCCAAACTCCATACCCGGATTTGTGACCATGACCGGCATGTTAATATCAAGCCTAAACCTGGTATTAACAAGAACTAGCTAAAACTTTTAACAAAAACTTCCCTCTTTCTTTTCATTCTTGTTTCTTTTCTTCTTTATATAACTTTTTACTTGATATTCAGAGCATCTACACTGTACCCAAAGAATAACATAATCCACCTATCACTCAATTTCCGCACTTTCACATAATACTTCTCTTGAGACTTCAAGGTACACAACTTTCATTAGATCCTAAGATACACAATATCACAAGACTAAACATCATATACAAATTTGAGATCTATACATTTAAAACTAAAACTAGCTCATTCCAAAACTCGACTAAGGCTCCCTCTACTTCGAAATAAAACCTGTTGACTAAAAGAGTGCAAGGGGTGAACTACACAACTTAGTAAAGGTAAGATACATGAGAATTTAGTAAGGATATATGTAAATCAAATCATTTCATTCTATGAATATTCAGATAGGAGAACATCTTTTTATGCATAATATTTTATACTATTCATAATAATAACTTATACTCTCTTCATAGGAATATAATTTTTAAAAAAATTACACATGACAAAAGCTCTTTTTGATTAGGAGGATGGAAAATGTTAGAAATAGAAAAAGATTTTAGTTTTTCACTGTATTATATTTGGTTGAAAAGAATGAAAAATGGAACGACATAAAATAAATATAAATTTCTTTAATTGATTTAAAGGAAAATAAGATAATAGAAATTCTCTTACATACACGACACAATAACATAAATATACCTGTGTCCTACGTACGTGACAAATTGATGTGTCCTACTTCAAACAATGTGTCACGACTGACCGTAAGGTGGTGCAAAAACACTGAAGAAGTCATTTACGAATTTGGCAATCTTTTATGATTTGTTGGTCAAGGCATAATTAAGGAACTGTGCATGAAGTCCAACTCAGTTGTTTACGTGTTTGTTGTGCATTCAAGTTCTTGATACTTGCAGATACTCGAAATTCAAACCCTCTCTTCCAATTATAGATTAAAAAAAGAAAAAAAATGCTCCTCAATATAGAAGCATGAGCCAACAATCATCCAGAAAATAAAACATAAAAAAGAAAAAAGAAGCAACAACCATCCCCATTTGGCCTATAAAATCCTATAGCCACACAAAAATAATTGTAGCCATTTTAATCTTAACTTTTCTCATCTTTTGCAAGTAGTCTCTAAAAGAAATAATGGTGGTAAGTTCAAAGTGTTGCTTCACAGTAAAGCCAGCAGAGCCAACATGGAATGGCCCCCAACCCTTATCAGAATTGGATAAACTCAGCGTAACTCATGTCTCCACAATCTATTTCTACCGCGCGTCCAACACAAAACTGGCTTTCACCACCAGACACCATTACCAATACTCTTAAAGAGTCTCCAAGCAAAGCATTGGTGCCTTTCTCTTCAGAGTTTAAATCCCTCCTCTTCCAATTATAGAATTAAAAATATATAATTTAATAAAATAAAATATTAAAAAGAAGAAGAAGAAGGAAACAACCATCCCCATTTGGCACATAAAAACCTATATATGGCCGTGCAATAAAAAATGTAACCATTATTCTTAACTTTTCTCATATTTTGCAAGCAATCCCTAAAAGTAAATTTGATGGTAAGCTTAAAGGTTTGCTACACATTAAAGCCAGTAGAGCCAACATGGAGTACGTGCTTCAACCCTATTAGAATTGGATCAAGTTGTCATTTAGAAAGCACGGACACAAATACGATATAGGTACATGTATGGATACGATATGACGATAAGGGAATTTCTGAAAAATTAAAATACGATTAGGGTAGGAATTCGTATCTTAATTAATTATTAAATTTATATATATATATATATATATGATTAAGCATTTATTTTTCATATAATATTAAACATATATCAATTTAATAAAAATAATGAATAATTTATTTAATTAAAGTCTAAGAGTCTTTAATATATATATATATATAGAGAGAGAGAGAGAGAGAGAGAGAGAGAGATCTAAAATATTACCTCCTTTAATAATCTAAGCCCATGTCCTAATAATATTTAAGCCCATGTACCAAGTATATTAAAGCCCATTATGTGAGTGACATTCTAATATGTGAATTGAAAAAAAAAAAAAAAAAAAGAGTAAGAGAGGGGAAGTGTAAAAAAAAATGAAGAGATGTGTGGGTGAGAGAAGAAAGGAAGTGGTTAATAGCTGGCCACTTAAAGACAAATTGAAAGAGAAGAGGCAAACAACCACACAACTCTAAAATAAAGGATAAATTAACCACACAACTCTCAAAAAAAGGGATAAGTTTTGAAAACAAAAAATGAGAGAGAAAGTTAAGAAAGATGAAGAGACACACATCGTGAGAGAAACTAAACAAGCATGAGGAAGACAGTAGATGAAGAATGGAGATGCAAGGTTATTGATTTTTTTCCCTTCTTTTTTTTTTTCTTTCTTTTTTCTGCATAGGCGTGTCCGATAATTAGAAAAAAAAAAGGGGGGGGGGGGGGGGGGGGCTGGAACACGTGTAGCCATGCCCCATGCGACCCTGTGTCCGGTACAGGCATAGCAGGAAAAATGTTGTGTCCGTGCTTTTTAGGTTGTCACCATAACTCATGTTCCCACAATCTATTTCTACTGTCCAACACAAAGAACATAGTTGTTGGTAAAAATCTCATACTTCATACTTGTTGGCAAGAACATATGTACTCTTTTCATCCCACTTTTTTTTTTACTTTATTCTATTTTGAAATATTTCAAAATATTGTTCTGTTTCTAAAAATAAAAGTAATTAATTTATTAATATTCTTATTATACTCTTATTAATTTATTAATTCAATTTTTTGATAAATTTTTTTAAGGGTAGTTTTAAAAACTTAAATATTTTTAAAAGGTAAACAAGACAATAAATAATGTTTCCTTCAAAAGTTTGAATTTTTAAACAGAACAAAAAAAGTGGAACGAAGGAAGTACTATTTAACTTACAAAATTTACATTACACTTCGTTACAAAATAATTATTAAATCGTCTCATGTATCGTGTGGGTCCGTAATTAATAATAACTAATCGTAGACTCACGTAATGTGTGGGAATATAAATATTATTTAATGATGTGTAATATATAGTAAAAAGTAACAATTACTTAAAGTATTGTCTATTAAAAAAAATGATTTCTACAATTTTTTTTTAATCTTTTTATCTCTAGAAATATATCATTTTTTTTTTATATTTGATTAATATTTTTTTAAGGTGAACCATATTCTTGTAACTTTTATTATAGTGTATTATATTTGCTTAATATACAACTAAACTTTATAAGTTTCAAATTTATTATTCAAATTTCTCATCTCTTAAGGAATAAGGATATTATCATAGTAATTAAAACTCATTCCAAAATTGCAATGTTATCTTAACTAAAATTAAAATGAAACTAAAGAAATAAATAATAGGCTTTATAATAATTTATTACTCAAACAATTAGTAGGCATATTCAAATTCATGTTTCCAAAAAAACTAAGTATTAATCCAAACTAAAATTCAACCAAAGTTATAAAAGGGAAAGAGAAGACTTTTTGATGGGATATTTAAAAAAAAAAAAAAAAAAACACACACACACACACAGTACCAAAACTCACTGAAAGAAAGTAGAAACAATTAATACCAACACCAAAAAAAAAAAAACCATCAACCTTAATTAGAGTTATAAGAAAGAATAAAAATTCACCGAAAGAAAGTAGAGAGAGAGAGAGAGAGAGAGAGTACTCACAGTTTTGTGTGGAAAAAATATGGATTGAATAAGAAAATGATATCAAATTTATATAAAATAAAATGGATAAACGAAGAGTCAAAATATAAAAATTAAAAATTAAAAAAAAATGGAAGGAAGTATAATGGTAAAGTAGTGGGGAGAAAATGAGGCAAAAAGGAAAGAAAAATGTTGGAAGACGTGTAACAGTAGGTGTGTGAACTAATAAAAAGAAAAATATTTTTTTTAAAAAAAAAAATAGGGGGGAAAAGTTTAAATAGAGAAAAGAAAATATAAAAAATAAATGAATGACGTGGCTGCTAATGTGGCTTAACAGGAGCGGAGCAACATATTTTAATTTTCCTCAAAAAAAAAAAAAAAAAAACATATTTTAGTGGTGGAGAGATTCGATATCAAATCCCTTATTATTAGACGATAAGAACTTAATTAGTTGAACTTCCTGTAACCATGTAGTATGGTCAATTTTATTCCATTCTTCTAACCAGCATTTCAAAACATAAAGCTTATTATGAGTTGGGCAGTCGCAAAAGAAATGCAAACAATGGCATTACAGACTTTCACATGAGAATTCTCTTCCCACATGTGATCTTGTACATTAGAGCTTTGCGAGGTAGCTGATGTCAAATGGATAAGCATCAGTTGGGGACTGAGCTCTGTATGCCCTTCCCACATAGAACTCATATGCGGCTTCAGTTGGATGGACTGCATCCCAAAACATATATTGGCTCCTGTTATGACATACATATCCTGAAGGAGAGCATTGGAACTGTCCAAAACCCAACAATTCACAGCAAGAAGCATTCGTAACCATGGAACCTGTCACAAAATTTCATCTCAATCTCATAAGAAAAAGAAGAAAATCTATAGCATTGGCAAAAGAGTTGCAAAGACTGTTACTAATTTAGGCAGTCTACCTTGAAATGTAGAACTTGTGTATTCCAAATCCATACTAGTAGTGTTTATGAAGATAAACTTAGCTTTCCATAGATTTTTGTTGAGGTCAGCCACCAGTGATATAAGCCTATCATTGAATAGTTGGACCACTTTGTTGAAGCTGTCCTCACATGAAGAGCTAATAATTCCACATAAAGAGAGTACAGCTGGAATACTACCTAGCTGACTCAATCCATAAAGGACTACCTTCCTTGCTCCATATCTGTACAAAGTCTAGAATCAACATAAAAGTCCCATTTAGTTTTCTTGTATCAGTAAGTGACAAAATACCATCTTATTCATGATGGAACCAACTACAACAACAATAAATGTTAAAGAATTTGTGCTAACCATTACTTGTTGAGTGAGTTGCTGGATAAGAAGTTTAGCATATTGCTCTGGTGTATATTGTTGGCTAGTAGGGTAGAACATTGGCAAGAAGTAATTACTCAGGTAGTCATTACTGCCAATTGTAATGGAGTACATGCACTTGCTTAGATATATTGTTGCTCTGTGATTACCTCCCAACATTTCAATGATGCGTGAGACTGTATATTGGTGATTTTGCAATTGTCTATCTAAGCTTATCCGATTACCCTGCAATTCTGAACTATATTATTTTAAGAAATGGTTCAGATTAAATATGTTATGAATCTAAAGATGCACAGCTTGCTGTAAATCTATAAAATGTTAAACAATGTGGCAATCTATACACTGTTAAATCTAAAAAATAAAATCTTAATCGTGATGAAATTGAGAGGATACTATTTCGCTATAAACATATCAGACTCAAAATGTGGGAGTCCTCAAAATTTGGCATGCATCACACTGGAGATGACCTTAAAATTACCAGATGTTGCCCAGATTCATTGCGAATGCCCGCTGAACTGGATGCATAATTGACCCCTTTGAGTATTTCGAAGCCTTCAGGCGCAGTAGCAAAAGCTGGGATGTAATTCTCAAAACCCAGAAGTTCAGCTGTAACGAGAAATTATGGAAAACAATAACACGTGGTAACCACAGTAATAGAAGACTTATGAAATATAAATGCACCATGTCAACATGTCAACTTACCACAACACAAGTACACAACCACAATGTAAAAAACACAGACAGACTTGTAAAGTAGAAAGGTCGATTTTTTTCTCTTTTTTTTTTTTTTTTTCCCTTAGAAAAAAAAAATCAATAACAAATCAAAAATGAATTGTAACAAGTCATACACTTGGGTCAATTACTATTAATTCTTACACAGTAGTAAATATGCAGTGACTTAACAAAAATATAAGCTAGCTTTTGGAGCCAAAATCAATTTTTTTTTGGTCATAAATTAAAGATTTGCAACGTTCCAAATCAAATACTTCAAAATGGATAATCATTTGACCAAAAAATTATTAAAAAAAACTTATGTGAAAGTAACATGTATCAATTTATGTAGAAAAGAGTAAATTGCATACCAATGATATCACCAATATTGCGACCATTGGTAAACCTTCCGGTGGGTCCCTCAGGAAAATCAATCCCATATGGTTGATAATTGGCTTTTGCCATTGTCACAAGGTTATTATTGTTCCCATTATCAGACAACGAGTCCCCAAAAATGAAAAGACAAGGTACCTGCGGTCTTCCATTAACACAATGTTGCAAATTTGATATCAGCAAGAAAACAAGTAGCATCAACAATGTTTTCAGTTGACATGCCATTGACAATCAAAACAACTGAAAGAATTTAATTAGAAATGAGAAAATTAAAGAGAGGAGGAGGAATGGAAGTGAAATAAAAATGGAGTTGTTCAAAGATGTAAAATTGGAGAAACATTTATAGTCGGGAAACACACAGATTTCTTGTAAAAATATTCATGGGAATTGTTAAAAATATTATGGGCCAAGTCACCAAGAGGTCTAAACTAGCTATGTTAATTTTAAATGGCTGAATTCCCTTTGATATATTACATGCAAATAATGTTATGTTTTCAAAACTAATCAATTAAGTTTTTTTTTTTTTTTTTTTTGGAAGATGATATTCAATAATATTACAACCAAAGTCGAAGACCTTTCTTGCGTATTTAACACTTCTATTACAAACAAAATTCATGCATACTGTATTGAAACCCATTAGCTCCCACACCTAATGTATGATGAGAGAAGAAATACCATAGGGCCTACTCAGTTTCGTATACCTCTATATACCTTGTGAACAATTGCATAAAAGTGAACAACTAACAATTTTTAGTGATAAATTATCAATTGAAAAGTTTAAACTGTCCTGATTAAGCGAGATCCAACATTTAATTTTTTTTTTTAAAATGGGAGATAAGATGGAGACAAAGTTTGAACCTAAGATCTCCAGCACTGATATCATGATAAATTACCGACTATCTTGAGTCCAACATGTGAAATTTTTTTTAAAAAGGAGATAAGGTAGAGACAATGTTTGAAGCTAAAACCCCATATACTGATATGATGATAAATTACCAATTATCTAAAAAACTTAAGTCGTTATCTAGAAAATGTGAATGTCACCGTACATTTAATCTATCATTAGCATATCAAACTAAGAATTACCCACCAATGCCGTCTTTATGCTATTTTCTTTATGGCTTGACTAGCTAGCAAATGAAGCTGAACCTTTGCAGTTACTATCAATTTGTAACCAGCGCCTATATTGAAAATCAATGATGAATCTGTACTAAGTTTTTATTCTAAAAAGGATATTTTACAAAAAATTTATCAAATAACTAAAACATTACTTTTGAACAAGGGATTTAAAATTTGGTTTTTTCAAAAACAATCGTTAATAGGAAACATAATTTGGTTATTTGAAATCATTTAATTAATCAATCATTTGATAGAGAATTGCTCCATTCAAGTAAGAAAACGAAGGTAGTTTTTTTACTTATTTATTTACACTGACTTAACATAATTTTTGTCATTATGATATAAGAACTTTGTTAATATTTTTAAAATTTTCAAAAAAAAAAAAGAAAAAAGAAATCCAATGAATATATAAAATAACTAAATAAAAATTGAAGGCATAGTTAGTTTTTCGGGAAAAAAAAATTGTCAATAATTTTTTTTTTTATTGAAGTACGTACTTGCGTTAATCATAAGTTCTACCTATGAGAATTTGAATTAGTTTCAAATGAATGTGTGTGTCCACTGTGGACACTGTCACATGACAGCCCAAAGGATCTAATTCTAAAAGAGTTTCGGTTTTTTTTAAGAATCCTAATTTCTTATAAAATTTAAGAATCTTCATTTATTTCAATATTTTTAATAAAGAGAAAGAAAGAAAAAGTTCTGAAGTTGAGGAAGAAGTTTAAGTTGAGCAACCCATAGGAAATGTTGTTAATGGAAATTAAGACAAAATTCTGAAGTTGAGAAAAAAATTTTATGACTTGAAACAGCCACCCAAACATGGAACAACAAAATTAACCGATGCTTTCAAGAAACGGGTTTTTTAAAGGACAAAGTTTGGTTACAAATTTAGTTGTAGTATAAGACTACAACTCTCACTAAAAAAATTAGAATGACTATATATTTTGAAAATCTAACCGTTAAATTGCATCTTTTTTATGTTCTTAAAACACATTAAATTTCATACCATTTAGATGTTATTTATTATTCGATCTATAATTTTATTTTTTATGTATAATTTTAGACTATAAAAACTCAAAATTTAAACATTTGATTGATGATATAGTTATTAATCTTTGATTTTTTTTTTTTTTGAAATTTTGCAAATATGGAAGATATAAAAAAAAAAAAAAAACGTAATCCAAAGGTTGATTTACCAAAATTCACAGCCAATAAAAAATATTGAGTGAAGTTGTAATCTTAGTCTACAAGATTATAACTAAGATTGTTGCCAAACTTTGTCATTTTCTAAATACCCCCACGAACACACACTTTATTGTAAGGTTTATATAAGGTGAGATGAAAGACAATTCAAAACCTTTCGTTGATTTTATGCTGAATTAATCCTATGAGCAAAAATTGATTATGAACTTAAATTTATTTTTGATTAATTAACCATAGTAAACAAATCACTAATAATAAATTAAGTATGGTAAAGTAATTAAACAACACATTCAATTGAGTTTTTGAAGTCATGCAATTTAATATGGGAGAAGTTCATGTTGCATTGTATAGTATCCATGCTAGCATTCCTCCATTCAATGCCAAAGAGTGAAGGAAGAAAAATAACAAAGTAAACACTTTATCTTCCTCTTTCCCTCTCTATTCTCTTCCTTTGTACGTTTTGTGAGTGTGAGTATGAGTGTAAGTATGACTGTGACCTCACCAACTTCCAAGAGTTTCTTGTCTTCCGGGAATTAATTTGGATTCACTTCTAGTTAACTTGTTTGCTTTTGGATTTCATTTCAATTATACAATGATTCAACTTCATCAATATTTTAGGGCACAATTTTGTTTGAACCTATACGGAATCAAATGGTCACCTCATCTAGAAGATCGCCTAAGCTTGCAGCAAACCGTCCACAAGAAGATGATCATCCAGATCATCATGCTCATCCATAAACACTGCAATTCAACACTTAAGAAAATTAAATGACACTAGACAGAAATGGGACTTGTCACATTTGTCTGCTACTTCAGAACGTGGGAGAAATCTCCCCATAATTCACTCCCACCACCTCCACTCAATTAATATGCCTCCCATACGGAGATTGGCATAAAATAAGGAGGCCCACTCATGATCTCCTCTAAAAAAGCCAGACCTCACTAAATTTGAGGTAAGTAAGAAATTCCTCCTATTAAACATTTAGAGTTTTTGGAGATCTTTAAAGAAGTTCTAACTTTACTGTCGAAGGGTTCTTGGCCTATACCATACCAGTGCACTTCGATAACATTTTTTTACATCTTTTCAAGTCTTCCATTCCATCTTAGTTTGAACAATCACCCCCTGATATCTTGCATCATCAAAACCTTGATTATTTATTATTGGCATTATAATATTTGGATAGTGATTTTTTGTGGACAAGGTGTAGGTTTGGATAGAGCGTTTCCTGGCGTTGCGTTTTCAATGTTGCGTTTTCAGTTTTTTTTTTTTTTTGCTTTCACGCGTTTCAGGGAGACAGAATTTACTGTTCATGAGACAAATGTCACTGTTCACGCACTGTAGTAATACTGTTCATACACTGTTCATAGGACTCACAACCACTTTATTCAGAAAAAAATATTAAAAATGGGTCCCACAGTACTATTCATATATTTAAAAATTATTTTGCTACAATGTTTTTAGCAAAAATAAGTTTTCAGCAAAAATAAGTTGTATCCAAACAGCCCCAAGGTCATTTTTCATACATTTTTAGAGCATAAACATTAGGGAAATGCTATATCCATAATATTTTTATAAATATTTTTACAATATATCCTAAGTGGTAGGTTGTTATTAATTGTTATTGGTGAGCAAAAAAGTAATTTTAGTGATAGATTCAAATTAAAACTAGAAACAACTTACTATTGATAATTTATTGTAAAAGTATTGTAAAAATGTTGTGGGCGAATCACTTCTCTAAACATTATTATAAACATCATGTTTGGGGAAATCACAAAAGAAATTCAAGCAACAATGTTGTAGACTTTCATATGGGAATTCTCTTTCCACATCATCTAGTTCATTAGAGCCGGGCGAGTGGGCAAATCACTTCTCTAAACATTATTATAAACATCATGTTTGGGGAAATCACAAAAGAAATTCAAGCAACAATGTTGTAGACTTTCATATGGGAATTCTCTTCCCACATCATCTAGTTCATTAGAGCTGGGCGAGACTTTCGATGTCAAATGGATAAGCATCAGTTGGGGACTCAACTCTATATGCTCTTTCCCCATAGACCACATATGCGGCTTCAGTTGGATGGACTGCATCCCAAAATGAATATTCGCTCCTGTTACTACATTCTTTTCCGAAAGGTACGCATTGAGTCTGTGGCTGTGGATATCTCAACACTTCACAGCAAGGAACATCTGTAACTGTAAAACATGATACAGAATTTGTTAGATCAGTGGTTAAATGATTAAATTCAACATTTTGCAATAACTTAAACTTTTGGGATAGTTGGTAATTTATTATGGCATCTGATCAAGTAGTCCTGATTTCGGATCGTATCTCTATTCTATCCCCTATTTAAGAAGTTAAAAATCTAATGTATTGAATGACTAAAATCTTAATTTCTTAACAACTTAAGCTTTTGGAACAATCAATAATATAAAATAAGTAAATAAAAGAGGTAAAAAGAGTACTAAGATTAGAGCAGGTAATGTTACCTTCAGCTGAAGAACTGTTAAGCGAGATTTGAGTAGTGTTTATGAAGATGAATGTAGCATTGGGTAGATTTGTATTGAAGTCATCCACTAGTGATACAAGCCTATCATTGAAAAGTGCAACCGCATTGTCGATGTTTTCCACACATGAAGATCCATTAGTACTGCACGTAGCGAGTTCAACAGGAGTATACCCTAATAGACCCAACCCAAATAGGGCTACCTTCCTTGCTCCAAGCTTATGCAAAGTCTAGCATCAACAAAAAAGGAAACACCATGTTCTATATCAATTTTAAGAGATAAAACAACCATTTTTTTATTAAACTTCAAAAAGAAAAACATAGAATGGAAAAGAAGCAGTGCTAACCAATAATTGTTGATAGAGTTGTTGAGCGAGAACGGCAGCATATTGCTCTTCGTTATATATGCTGCTTGTATTATAGTACTGGGGCAAGAAGTAATTATTTAGGTAGTCATTACTACCAATTGCAACGGAGAATATACATTTGTTTAGATAAGCTGTGGCCGATGATTCATTATTTCCAAGTAGCTTGATGATGTTTGAGACTGTAATTTGGTGATTTTGCAACTGCCTATCCATGCATATCCGATCACCCTGCAATATGAATACATGATGTACCAAATTATTTTAACTTGATGGTGCCTTTTCATTCTTCAGTTTGAAATTTCAGAGGAATCAAATTAATTGTAGTTGATTTTTTTTTTTTTTTAATAATTCGATAGTTAAAACAATGGAGGTAGAAGGATTTAAACACTTGACATTTCCAATGGAAACATTAAAATGTATCAGTTAAGCTATAAAACTCTTTATTATAGTTAAAGTATCGTAGTGTTTAGTTTAGTGAAAGTTCGAAAAGGGCACTACTAGACGAGTTAACTGTTAAGTTCTTAAAGTTTAGAACAATTGACAAATCATTATAAATCATAGGGTCTATAAGTTATATTAAACAATGTTCAAGGTGTTACAAGTTAAAATACAAGAATAAGAAAGAAGCAAGTTCAGGAATTTGAAATATGACAACTTTGATCAATCAAGACTAAGCTTTGATCAATATCAAACTGCGAATCTGCAAAATCTAATTAAAGCTCATTAGCCCATTGGCCCATCAGATGATTAGGGTTTCAAATCTACTTCACTAAGTATATAAAGAAAACCATAAGGCATGTTTTGAAGGGACTTTGGAGGTGCTTTTTGAGATCTAAAAGGTTCCATGCCTTCTCATTTCAAAGTCACTACTTGAAATCATTCTACATACAATCTAAACTAGTAAATCTGAAGTTGCTGCATACCAGTCATTAAAAGTGTTGGATCTAAACCTTCAAAAGTGGTCTTGTAGTCATAGATTGGAAGTCTATGTTGGAGTGATAAAAGGTTCTATGCCTTCTCTTTTCAAAATCACTACAGGAAATCATTCTACATTCAATTTGAACCGATAGATCTGAAGTTACTGCATACCAATCATCAAAGGCACTAGATCTAAAGTTCTAAACCTTCAAGGATAGACTTGGAGTCATAGATTGGAAGTCTATGTTGGAAATCTAAAGCATGAATTGGAGTTTCATGTTGGAGCAGATCCACATCAAAGAAATCTGAGCATTTCAGAGCGAGGTTTGATAATCATAGTTAAATTTTCTACAAATCAAATATTCTTGACTGTAAACTTCTATTTGATAATGAATTGTTCTTCTTGAGATTGGTCCCCCCAAGTTTTTTTTACCTTGAAACTGGTTTATTTTATTAGTCTTCCTAGGTTATCATATCTTATGTTATTTAGATTTTTCGTTGCATAATATGATTGACTTATGTTTAGCCTAATATCTACATAATTGACTTAAGCATAAATTTGGTTATAAAATCATATTAAACAATATGTTTTTAGGGGCCTAAAAACTAACATTAACCTTCCTCTATCATACAATTAATATCAAATTCATAGGTTGCAATGGAAGGCTCTCAATGTGGACTCCTCAATTTTTTGCATGCATAATTGGCACAGGTGGATAATCTTAACATTTTGCTTATTGAATGTGGATGATATTGACATAATCACATAAATACTAATAATGTTTAACATCTTATTACCTGTTCTTGTCCAGATTCTTCGCGAATACCGGCTGCACCAGATGCATAATTGACCCCTTTGAGTATTTCTTCACCTCTAGCAGTAGCAAAAGGTGGGATGTAACTTGCAAAACCCAGAAGTTCAGCTGCAAGGAGAAAGTGATGAAAAGCATGTTAAGAAGTCAAGTTTGCAAGGTTGTAAAAGGTGATAAACATGGGTTTGCCCAGCCGCATTAGGAGACATCTATGAGTACGTAGTCACCTATAATGAGCGGAGAAAAAGCAGCGAGTCCCTCAGTGTTTATTATATACACTATTCACAATTAATCACATCAATAATTAA
Source organism: Quercus ilex subsp. ballota (assembly GCA_032727855.1). Lineage (NCBI taxonomy): Eukaryota > Viridiplantae > Streptophyta > Magnoliopsida > Fagales > Fagaceae > Quercus > Quercus ilex. Next base: position 5,716,881 of record CM064918.1, read on the forward strand.
GAAATTTGTTAAAAAAAAGTCTAAGGACGCAAACTTTGTCACACATTGACATAACTTACACATGTCAAATTGTGATTCGATTATTTTTTGCTAAGTACTAGTGACAATCTCATATAAAAATGATATAATTCAACCACAAATTAACAAAAATGTAAATAGTGGCAAAATGTATCTTTAAAAAAAAATAATAATAATTTATTGCGGAAAAAATTGCCTTTAATAATTTTCAACATTTTTTTATCAGAATTTTCAACATTAATTGTTCATTAAATATTACAAATTAAATGCTGACCAATAATGTCGACAAGATTGCGACCATTAGTGAATCTTCCAGTGGGTCCCCCAGGGAAGTCAATTCCATACGGTTGATAATTGGCTTTTGCCATTGTCACAAGATCATTATTGTTCCCATTATCAGAAATCGAGTCCCCGAAAATGAAGAAACAAGGTACTTGTGGTTGTGACGTTTCTGTAACACGATATTTTTGCAAGTTCGATACCAGCAAGAAACCAAGTAGCATCAACAATGTCTTCATTTCACATGTCATTGAAAACCAAAACGAATGAAGGAGTTAGATTGAGATAATGAGATGAAATCATTAAATGAAATAGTAGTAGTCCATAAAATTATAATAGGAGAACTATATATAAACTTTTTTTTTTTTCAAGAGAGATTTTTGAGTATCTAAAAGGGAGTTTCACACACATATACAAAGTAGAATTTTTATAACGTCTGCTTTTGAATTTCAGTTTTTGGTATATGCGATAATTGAATTTCAGATCTCTTATTCAATTATCAAAAACTTTATCAATTGAGTTAACTAAAACCTATATATAATAAAAAAAATTATTAACTTTTTTAACTGTTTTACTTTATTACTATTAAATAAAAAGGAAAAATAGTTAAAAAGAAAAAATTACCCTATTAACTTTTACATCAACGTAGTGGTAAGTACAACTAGATATTTGTACGTTGGTAGATCTTGAAGTGGGCCCCTAAATTTTTGGGTTCAATTTGGATCTAGTTGTGTACGACAAAATGGGCCCCGTAACTTCAATCCCCAAGTTTAGTTGGTAGCACAACTTGTGAGTATGAGTAGCTTAAGAGAGAAAAATATTGATTGGGTTGGTAAAGAGAGAACACGAGGTGGTTGTCTTGTATTGAAGACTTTTATTTTTTATTTTTTGTTATTGCTAATTGCTAATTGAACACTGTTTTTCTTTCTTTTTGTTTTTTTCTTTTTTCATTTTTCTTTCTTTATATATTTGTTTTTTGTTTCGTACGTATGCAACCAACTCTGCGTATAGATGTGTAGGTCAATTATTAATGAGTTACTGTGATGCGGCTAACTTTTTTTTTTTTTGCTTTGCTTTTTAGATTTGTTTTTTGTTTTGTACGTTGCGACAACTATAGGTCCTATGTTTACTATACTCGCAATTCATTTATCATAGGTTTTTTACACGTTAAATCGTTCCAAATGGCTCGTTATTAAAAGGAATAAAATTTATAAGAATTGTGTTTCATTTTGTCTCACTGCACACATGACACAACACAATTAGTCACTCAAATCCCATATTAAGTCAGAAAAAAAAAAAATCCCCAAAAAAAGTTTCCCTTTTTAGAGAATTAACTACTACACATATAGAATCAAATATAGTGATCACTTATGAGATTTGAGATAATATTAGACACATCCAAGATTAGGCTTGTCCACGGGACAGATTGGGTCGATTTTGGACCCAATCTACCAGCACCAAGTGGAAGGCAGAGTGACTCGAAACCTACTGTTGAAATCAATCGATTCAGTCGGTTTCAGGTTCAGGTGATGGCCAGTCGGTTCGGTCAGTGGCAAGGGTCGTCAAAATCTACAAAAAGTCACCGAAATATGCAAAAAATTGCCGGGTTCTACAAAAATTCATCGTTTTGCCTAAATTTTGCCAAATCTAGTCAAGATCTCACTAAATCTAGTCAAGATCTCACCAGATCTTGTTGGATCTCCCTAGAACAGAACTTGATCTTGCCAAGTTTGGTATATAGCATCGATCAGGTTAGGTGGCTTGGGTTTTGGAGAAGAAAACCCACCACTCGACCTACCGGTGTCAGTTCTTGGAGGTAGATACCCACTGCCAACCAACTGGACCTTCGATTTGGGCTAGATTTGGGTCAGCATTGGGCAGTTTGGTCGAGTTTTCGGGTTCCAATCTGGTCTAGACACCCCTATCCAAGACATTTCAAAACTAACCAAATTGAACCTTAAACATAAATAGTTTTACACACCATTTGTGAGCACTAACTTTTCTCTTCTCTCTAATCGTTTCACACCCTTTGTATCAATTAAAGTGAGACATTTGGACACATTCTCACCAAGCAAATCACCTTACCCCATCTCACTTAACTGTGGCCGGCCATGCAAAACACTTTGGATTTCATTCTTTTGTTCATTCTATCAACAAAGAACTTGAAAAACACAAGGAACTCTCAAGCCCTCTCCCCTCCCCCTCTCGTGTCCAGCAGCCAAAGGGATGAAATTTCTCCATCTCTTCTTAAGTTCTATCAATTCTTGCTCAACCCAGCAAAATCTGGGTATGAATCAGCCTGCTGTGGGGTTATCTTAGGGATGAAATAATTTTTTGGAATAAACAGAAACAGAGTGTATAAATAGGAATGAGAGAGAAATGGCTTACGAAGGGCTTTTGATGGTTCAAAATTTGTGAAGGAAAAAAAAGTTTGCTCTTTCGTGCTTCGCTGCTTTAGCAATGGACTGTGAGAGACTGTGGGCAATGGAATGGAATTATCTACTATGAGGCTGTGAATTAGACCAAGAGACCGAAAATATGTTGTTGCCAGCTAAACCAAAAATTTGGGTTTTTAAATTTCTTCAGCTGTGAACTGAAATTTCAGTGTGAAAACGACGAGAGGAAAGTTATGTTTAGGGACCAGGTTATTGGTTACATTAAATTAACCCGAATCTAGGGGTGGTCACTATATCTTATCCAAAAAATATAAATAAATAGTCACTCAAAAAAAAAGTTTCCTCTTTTAGAAAGTAACTACTATCCAATAAAAAAAAATTGGTCACTCAAAAAAGGTTTCCTCCTCTAGAAAGTAACTACTGCCTGAAGACTTGCTCGATCCCTCTATCTAAAACACTAATCTAATTACAGTCATCTCAGATTAATTAAGCCCCACTTTTTCCCAATCAAACAAAAGTTTCTTAATTTACTTTTATCATCCACAACACATAAAAAGAATCACTGCACAAAATAGAATCGCATCAGAACAAGAGGAAAGATATACACAATGTATATATAGAGAAAGTTAAAAGAAAGAGAGAAAGAGGACCAGAGCAATGCAGAAAGCTAGCGCGTAGGCAGAGCAGAGAGTGTAGTAGAAGACCCCATCTTTCCACTTAGTCGACTCTTTCTTCTTCTTGTCCAAAAAACTCGCCTCCAAATCTTCCATGTTCGCCCTGGGCTCAAACCTTGGTGCCATTCTCGTTATTTTTTCTCTCCCTAGCTAGCTACCTATATAGCTCCTCCAAGAAGTCAAGAACCTTTCTGGCTCTCACAAAATTGAAAAGAACACACAATGTGCAAAACAAAGTATCACACAATCAGTGAGAGAGAGAGACTGAGAGGGTTTACCAGAAGTTCAAAGAGAGAGAGAAACTTTGTCCATTATGTGATGATGACGGCCGGGCTTTAATCTAGCCTTGCTTTGCTAGTTTCTTCGCAGAGTTTACTTAGTGGTCAAATTCAGCTACCCTTCTCAATATAATCCAGTGATATAATATTGTTGAATAGGATATAATATTGTTGTGTATTAAATTCAACAACGTGCGCTCTATTATCGCCCATGATTAGCAACAGTGATTTTGTACGTTATCTTCAGCTAGAATTTTGTACGATATCTTCCTGTAAATTGCTTTGGGTCACGACAGACAATGCTCCATTTTTAATGGTTTTTGTCTCATCTCAGTACGAATGGGAGCAAAAACTGCAGGAGCTGGCCACGTCACACGGTTTGGTCATTTTGGGGTTTCAGTAAATTATCAAAATGTGTAAGGTTTGAAAGCTCATATTAGTATTAAATACAAGAGCTTGTTCAGATCTTCAATTAAAAATTACAATTAAATTGTTTTTATTCTAATTTAAACAAAGTGCGTAACAAGAGTAAATAAGCATAAAGAACCGATAACATTACCCTAAACCATATTCATCCATCATCAACAATAAAATAAACGATTAAAGAGTAGCGAAGAGAGATGCAAACACAAGATAACACTAAGACGTATTATCGAAGAAGAAACCGAAAAACTAGGCGAAAAACCTCTCCACGACCCTCTAAGTCGAAATCGATTCACTAAAAAATAAAGTTAGAGTACACAAATAACAAAAGACCCACCGAGCCTAGTCTACCCCATGTACTTAAGCCCTCCAAGCTCCTGCTACGAACGGATTTCTCGGAATCTTGTCTTCTCTAGCATTCCAGATCCCGCAATTCAACCCGGTTGCATTCGCCAATGAATAGCTTCTTCTAATGCTTCCCAGCAGTACCAAAATCTCACTTGATACTTAAAATAAGTGTGGTAAGTGTTTGAACTAACAACCTCTCAAAAATCTAGAGATGAAGAGGTAGGAGTTTGAGGAAAATCACAAGAAAATGTGTAGATGATTGTGGGTATAACAATTTCTAACTCTCAAGTGCATTTGTTAGGATTTTCTCTCTGAAAAGTACTCCTTACAATTCATGGGTAACGAGGGTATATATAGTATGGGTAAAGAATTTGGTAAACCAAATAAACTTTTTGCCAAACAGACGGTTTCGCGGGTACTTCATGGGATGGCCCTTCTCGCGAAACACTCGCAAACTTCACAGCCTGGCATGACTCTTCAGCTTCTAGTCATGTACTTCACACGTGGCCTTTCCGCAGGTTGCTTCTCGCGAGCTATTCGCAAACTAGTCACAAATTCCACTGATTCATCTTTTGAAACTTGATTCTTCACTAATCTCTCACACTCATCCCTTACAAATAAACTTACATACATACAAGGAAAATGATTGAAGAAATTACAATCAAATTTGGTACGGAATTAAAACCAACACAAGATAATTGGAAATCACAACTTTACACGATTAAACCAAAACATTTTCTAGAAATATTAGTATATGATTTTAGATGGTAAAAGCAGAAATCATCTTCTCTAATTGATGTAAAGATCACTTTACTTTTATAGTTTTTCACTTAATAACCCTTGGTATGTCGGTAGTTGAATGGAGTATGGAAACGTGTCCTACCGAAAATAGGACATTTTGATAATTTTATCATATATATATATATATATATATATATATATATATATATATATATATATATATCTTTGGCAAAAATACCTTTTTGTTCCTATATTTCGGTGATGTTTTTAATTTTTTCGTCCTCAAGTTTTAAAAACATTATTTTGATTCTTATATTTTTGAATTTGATGTCATTTTGGTTACTATTGTTATCTCACTTAAAGAACACATACATGATAAATGGACTGCAGTACTGCACTGCTAGCTTAAAAATGTGTTTTTCTTAGTAAGTGCAATAACAACAAAAACCAAAATAATAGTAAGTTTAAAAATATAAGAATCAAAATGAAAATTTTAAAACTTGAATATCTAATGTAGGACATGGTTTCTCTAAATTTTATAATTATTTAATTTTAGTCTTTTTATGTAATTTTTTGTTGTTGTTATTTTTGGTTTAGGTTATTTATTTCCTTCTTTGTAGGTGCTTTTAATGTTTTTTAGTCAAATTAGGGTTTTATATGCTTTCGTAGCCATCTTAGTGTTTCTAGTTGCCCTAGGTTTTGTTTTTACTATTTAAACACATTGTAGCCTCCAAAGGCAATTCAGTTTATAGACTATTATCAATAATATACCGACTTTTGTCAAATTCTTTCTCTGGTGGATTCCAATTTTTCTCCTTGTGGATTCAGGAAAACCCCTCGTGGATTTGAGGTTTACTACCAGAAACTAACAGTTTAGTTTCGGTTCCATCAAAAGAGTATCGTGTGTGCTTTCTTCAGGCTTCCGCGACATCAATTGGTATCAGTGCCTTGACTTACCCTAATCTGATGGCTAACCGGCGAGACAGTGACCACCACAACAATGACAGCAGTGATGGCGTCAACAACCCAGTCCTCACTAGGGCTGAGTTCCTTAATTTTCGTGATGAGAATCACATATTTTGTGAAAAGAGTCAGGAAATTATAGGTGAAATCGAGCAAAAGATTGCTACTCTTTTTGCTAGAAAATCATCTCACAATAACAATGATCAATCTATTCAAAGACACGCTCCTAACTACAAGAAAATTTCATTCTTGGATGGAGATATGTGTAAGTTAGATTTTATTGATTGGCTTCTTGATTTGGAAGAGTATTTTAATTTTTGGAAGATTTGTGTTGAAGAAAAAGTGTGGCTTGCATCTAATAAATTGGACGATGAAGCAGGGGAATGGTGGGAAGACATTCAAATCGATAGAAAGCGACGAGGTAAGCATCCAATCCGCTCTTGGCAAAGAATGAAAAGAGTATTAATTGATTTATGGTTTCCTAATGACTATTATGATATACTAGATTATACAAGTGTTGATTATAAATCTGCATATTCATATGAAGAGCAATATATTCAAAACATTAAAGGTCAACCACAAAATCAAAATTATCACAGCCAAGTCCATATGTCAAGTAAAAGAAAGGGTTTGAGGGTTCAGAAGAAGCAACCTATTTCTAAAGAAAAATTTGAAGTGGTTAAAAAGATCAAGACTTGCAACAAGTTATAGAATTGAAGATTGAAGATACCACTTGTCAAAAATTTGATGAAGAGGTCAAAGAAATGAAGGTTGAGTTGATTGTGGATAACGACAGGAATGAAGAGATGGTAATTATTAAGAACATTGTGAAAGATTCAATTAAGGTCAAATATGAGGATGAGTCCATAACTCACAATCCTCAGGTTTCAGTTGATTTGTTGAACATGACTACACAATATGTTGATTTTCTTGGAATAGAAAATTTTAATTTTATTATCAACCTTTTGTTGATTAATATTACAAATAAATTGAAACTAGATGAGAAGAAATTTTATGCTACACTTTATGAATGATTCAAGTTATTAAAGCATTCGAAGTATTTGTTTATTTGGAGCGGAAGATTTTAGATTTTAAAGATGAGCTCGAGGACGAGTTTGTTTCAAGTGGAGGGGTCTAATGTAGGACACGGTTTCTCTAAATTTTATAATTATTTAATTTTAGTCTTTTTATGTTTTTTTTTTTTTTTGTTATTTTAGATTTAGATTATTTATTTCCTTCTTTGTGGGTGCTTTTAATGTTTTTTTAGTCAAATTAGGGATTTATATGCTTTCTAAGCCGCCTTAGGGTTTCTAGTTGCCCTAGATTTTGTTTTTACTATTTAAACGCATTGTAACCTCCAAAGGCAATTCAGTTTATAGACTATTATCAATAATATACAGATTTTTGTCAAATTTTTTCTCTGGTGGATTCCAGTTTATCTCCTTGTAGATTCAAGAAAACCTCTCGTAGATTTGAGGTTTACTACCAGAAGCTAACAGTTTAGTTTCTGTTCCATCAAGAGAGCATCGTGTGTGCTTTCTTCAAGCTTCTGTGACATCAATATCAAATTGAAAATATCACTAAAATAGAAAGACCAAAAAAGTATTTTTGTATATATATTTTTCTTACTGTTTACAGTAGTTACAATTTCACAATTTAGTTTACAGGAGGAGGATCTAAAACTTGGAATTTTCACAAAAAACTTTTAGCTCATTCTTTCTTGTAATTTAAAATCGGTAACAATTCAATATTTAGATTTGCAAATACACAATACAACGAAAGAAAGTTTCTAATTCAAATATTTCATATGACAAAAATGGGCAAAATTTGCCAAACAGTGCAAATTTCGAAAATTTTAAGCCGAATAGCACGCGTTCAAAGTTATTTTGTTAGTTAGACTGTTTTTGAAAGTTGATTTTGCCAAAATCGACTTCCAGGCAAGATCCCGCACCCCCACAGCCAACATATAGTCTAACATGGTTTAAATAAAAATGAAAAGCCACGTGGAAAAGCCACCTGGAAGTCGAGTTTAGTAAACTTGATTTCCTAAAAGTCGAGTTCACTAAACTCGACTTCCAGGTGAGGTAAAGACATGTCACAGGTGGACTAGAAAGTCGAGTATGGTGTACTCGACTTCTATAAGTCGAGTACACCATACTCGACTTCTAGTAAATGTCCACCGGCCTAACTAACTCAACTAACTCAGTAAATGTACACGGTAAAAATTTATTTAAATGGAACTCGAGTTTACCAGACTCGAGTTCCAATAAATCTTACAGCTACCACAACTATCTCAGACTTATACACTCAACTCTCACTTTTCACTCAACTCTCACTTCTCACAGCTCTCTCCCATGCCAAAACTCACTTTTCACTCAACTCTGACTTCTCACAACTCTCTCCCACGCCAAAACTCTCCCTTTCAGACAAAAAGCTTTTCTTGTTCTACACAAATCACATTCATCATTCTACAAATTAAAGTTTTTCTTCTTCTTCTTCAATTTGTAGGTAAATATTCAAACCTTTTTAACTTTTGTTTTTTTTTTTTTTTTTTTTTTTTGGTTACCTGGATATATACTTTACATTTGGTAGATATATATATATATACACATACCACTTTTATATTTTTGATGAGTAATGTGTTGTTTATTATCATCATTATTATTATTGTTTTTTTGTATTTGTTATTTGTGCTTTGTAATGGGTTGTTATTTGATATGCAATGGGTTTTTCTTTGTAATGTGTTGTTATGTATAATGTGAATAAATGGATAACATATTATTTATTTGCAAGGTGTTGTAATGTCACTTTTATATTTTTGATGAGTAATGTGTTGTTATTATCATTATTATTATTGTTGTTTTTTTGTATTTGTTATTTGTGCTTTGTAATGAGTTCTTATTTGATATGCAATGAGTTTTTCTTTGTAATGTGTTGTTATGTGTAATGCGAATGAATGGATAACATATTATTTATTTGCAAGGTGTTGTAATGTGTAATGGTTTGTTAGTTGTAAGATGCAACTTCAACACTCAATTTTTTAAGGTTAGCAACCATGTAAAAATTTGTTTGAGTTTGAAAATTCGAATTTTTGCTTGGAGAGAATAAAATTTCAATTGATTATAATTGTTTGGTGGACTATGTTATCTTTTTATTTGCCTTGAGGCAATATTTTGTAGTTCATATCGAATAAAGGTGTTATATTCATCACTAACTTTTAGTAAACTTATTTGACTTATATAGGTTTGTAATGAGTTCGATTGATTTTTATCTATATTATGGTAGGGAGCCCTGCAGTGATGTGACTTATGGAGTGACATATGAAGGGCCTGGTAAAAAATTAGAGATTATTCAGCTAAAAAAACGGCAGGAGATCAATTTGAAGAAGTTGAAAAAGAAAATTATGAAAGAGCTGGATTTGGACCGTCGGTTGCATGACATAAAAATTATATATCGTGCTCCTCATGCAGTGTTCAATGACCGTATTTTCTTCATGCCTATTGAAATAAAAGGAGACAAGCATGTTCAGATTATGTTTGACAGGATAAACTCAACACCCCAGTTAAAAGCTGCCGAGTTGTATATAAGTGTGGAGTCTCGTATAGAAGTTGCCGGTGAATATGTGCAACAAACAACTTTAGAGGTTGGTGGTGGGGAAGAATTCCATCCATTACATATGGATAGTTATCCATTACATGTAGATAATTGTCTGACTCTTACCTCGTGCACCACAGTTGGGGGTTATACACCACCATGCCAAGAGACACAAACTCCAATGGAGGTTTGCGGATCTAGTTATCAACAAGAATGTATTCAATCTCTAGGGAGGGAAGGCGAAGACGAAGATGATGTTGATCATGGTAGAGATGAGTATGAAGAGATGATTGGGAGAGATGACTTTCACGAGAATACTATAAACTATGAAAATGTTGACAATGTCGTGGATGATCATGATGATAATGCTATAGAGTTTCAAGATGATATAGGCGATGGTATAGGTGTGCAGCCTGCAGTCCCTACATATGAAGCTCATGGCCCGTCGTTCCATGCAAACACTTGGGATAATATAGTTGATCCTTCAAATGTTGAGATACCACTTTCATCAAGTTGGGTGCGGGGAATGAATTTTAGCAAATGGTTGATTTTCCCTAATAAAGAGGTTGTGAGACAGGCATTAATAGTTTACTCTATGGACAACAACAAGAATTATATAACTGAGCGGTCCAACCAACAAAAATTGTGTGTGAAGTGCGTGAATGAGTCATGTGCATGGAAAGTCCGAGCATCCTCGCAACGAAAGCTTAACGGGTTATGGGCCGTCACAGTATACGGCGGTCCTCACACTTGTCCATCAGTTGGGGTGAACAAAGATGGCAGAATGATGGATTCCAATTTTCTTGCCAAAGAACTTCATACATATATACTTGCAGATCACATCAGCAAAATAAAGGATCTCCAAAATCTGATGAAGGAAAGGTTTAACCACGATATATCGTACTACAAGATATGGGATGCGAAACAAAAGGCTATTGCAAACATACACGGGAATTGGGAAGAGTCATATCAAAAGTTGCAGAAGTTGTTGTTGGCATATAAGGATAGAGATCCGGGTACACATGTGTCTTTTCGGTCGATCAACGGGAACATACCGGATACTATTATATTCAAGTATGTGTTCTGGGCTTTCGCTCCTTCCATTGCTGGATTCGCACATTGTAGGCCAGTAATTAGTATTGATGGCACTCATCTTTATGGAAAATATAAAGGAAAGTTGTTGATTGCAATGGCTACCGATGCTAATAATGAGATTTTTCCGCTTGCCTTTGCGGTTGTGGATGATGAGACGGGGGCTAGTTGGGGATGATTTTTATCTTGCCTACGGACCGCGATATGGGATGTGGTACCCGATTCTGGCATTTGCATAATATCAGACCGACATAGAGGTATAATATCATCCCTTGCACAGTGGCCCAATAATTATGTTCCAGTATATCATAGATATTGCATTAGACATGTGGCCAGCAACTTCAACACTCAATTTAATGACAAATTCTTAAAGTCTTTGGCCTTGAAAGCAGGATATGAGCATCAAGATCACAAACTTGGAAAAATATTGGATTGCCTTAAGGAAGCTGAACTCAAATTCAGTCAAGATCCCAATCCCAATATAGCAAAAAAGAAGTCATACTCCTATCTAATGAAGGAGGGTCTGGAGATGTGGACACTATCACATGATGGTGGACGCCGTTATGGGGCAATGACTACCAACATGTCTGAGTGTTTCAATGGAGTTCTAAAAGGTGCACGTGGACTACCCATATCTGCATTGGTTGACTACATTTGGTGCAAACTTGTCGCCTATTTCAATGATCGGCGCACTAAAATATTGGGTGATATTGAACATGGTCAGCAGTTCAGCAAGCATGCCATGGAGAAATATGAAGCAAATTACGAAAAAGGGACAAGACACTATGTGAGGCCATTTAACCAGCAAGACGGTGTATTTCAAGTTTGCACGACGCATAATCCACACAGATCTTATGGGGGAGACCATAGTCATGAAGTAAGGTTGCTAGAGAACACATGTACTTGTGGCAAATGGGAAATCTATAAGATCCCGTGTTCACATGTGATTGCAGTTTGTATCAGGGAACATATCAATGCAATGAGGTATATTGACCCATGTTATACTTTACAACGACGACTTGCCACTTATTCACATGAGTTTCGTGTGCCCAAGGATAAGTCATTATGGCGGGAGGTTGCCGGCCCAAAGTTGTACCCTGACCCTGAAATGTTGCGAGACAAAGGTCGACCTATGTCAACAAGAATAAGAAATGAGATGGATTGGAGGGAGAGTCAACCCAAGCCGAAATGTGGAGTGTGTCATGAAGAGGGCCATAACCGTAGGAGATGTCCGACTGTGATTCGTGCATCAACAAGAAGCAATGTTCCGAACTAGGTAAGCAATGCATGCAATTTTGTGATTCTCCAACCTAGTTCAATTGTGTATGGTAAGTTCAATTCTATTATTTGAAATAATTTTTTTTCTTACTTTTACCTGTTGGTTTTAACCCTTTGATTCTATTCTATAGCTTAAAACTTTAACATGTGCTTTTATTTATTACATTTTCTAAGATTGTGATATATAGTATATAATTATGTAGGACTATGCCACATCAAAGGATGATACAAACTTTTGAAGTATTTTGGACGGTGTGATGCACAGTTGTATTGGGAAGCTACTTAAACGTGTTGGTTTGTATTTAACATGTTACTAGGATTATAAAAAAATTCTGCTGCATCAAAATCTGCTGCATTAAAACAATTCTGCAAAATCAAAATCTGCTGCAGAACAAAATAAGTTTATGCACATTACCAAAATTTCCATCTTAGCGCTAGCGCGGTCGATATATAGTCGAGTGATCCTACGATACCACACCATATATGGATGATGACGTGACATCACCTCCTCCATCCTGAGTGCATGACAAACATACTCGTCACGATCATTCCACCTCTGAATATGGACTGCATGTTCCACCGACCAATTTTTTTCTACCTTGCCCCTCGCATCTATTTTGTGCAAATTGCGATCGGTATTAGCATCTCTAGGTTGTTCCTGCTTTAGCCCAAACTGTCGTAGGACACGATCGGGTAGGTGGAACTCTACAAGCCAAAAACAAATAAGTGGAACGGTCGACCTCCACACGTTACTTCCCTCGGCGCGAAAACTAGGAGGAAGGTGGCTCAAATCATTTCCATATGGCTCCCACTTAACCTACAAAAGCCACCAAGTAAAGCAACCACATTTAGAAATTTTCCTGGGAAATGAGTTGCATAACAAGTAGTACAATAGTCCGCCATGAAAAACTTTTTGAAGGACATGGGATGTTATGGACATATAAATACAAGTATTATACCTGGTCGGGCCGTGTTGTGGCAATTTGATTGCGATATGCGGAAAGCACGTGTGTGGGAGTATTCTTTCTACACATCGCCCCTGCCCACCTACAAGCAGATAACATCACATGGTCATTAGTCGTTTACGTATAAAAATGTGGCATAATACATGATAGCACATTAATTATGCAATATATACTTACTTCATAGTAAGAGGAATTGGTGGTAATGGTGGACCATAAACACCCTCGGGTTGGGGCACCATCTGTGGGGACATATGTGGGAACCTAACATATATCCACAATTGGACCAAAATCAATGGTCCGCCAATCTGCTTTGCCTTCTTCTCGCTTGCATTGCACAGCTGTCTGTACAACCATGATAAGGCTGCACTACCCCAACTATACTTGCGTGGATTACGAAGGTCCCGCATGAACTCTAACCACATGAGATGGACCCTATCTCCGAACTTGTCAAGAAATACCATATCCCCTAGTAGGGCTAGTATATAGCAGCGAGCATATTGATGAACTTGAATCTCATTGGCATTCGGAGGCAGTGGTTCTCTGATTCTTGCCACAAGTGCGGATACCATAATCCTTTGACCTTTAAGACATTTTGATTGTCATTTGGAATTTGAATTCCAAGCATTTCATCACACACAGTTGTCCAAGTTCTTTTACTGGGCCCAACCATTGCCTCACCCTCGATGAGCAACCCCATGATAACTTCCACGTCTTGCAATGTGATCGTCATCTCACCGTGTGGTAGGTGGAATGTATGGGTCTCTGGGCGCCACCGCTCTACAAATGCAATGATCAACGCATGGTCAAGCTGTATGGATGGGACCAGGTATAGACCCTCTAGACCAAGCAACCTCACAATGGCAAGGACACGATCATCTACCACAGGAACTCGATGTCTCAACTCTTCATGGCCAGTTCGACAATCCAGTGTGCCAGGAGGATCCTGCAAATATTATAACAATAGATAAAAATCTTATGCAAATATTTAGTATTAATGGCTAATTAGAGTTGTGACATGAATTCATAGTACAAGAAAACTCATGCAATTACCTGTCCCCCAGGGTTCCACAGTAACTCAGATCGATGTTTAACTTGTTCCGTCAATACACTACGATCAATGGGTCCAAGATCTATCGTCATGCTGCAAAAAGCGAGTATCATATATAAACAATTAATTACTAGAATAGGGATCTAAGTAGCAATAAGCGGGTTTCCTCATGTGAAATGTATTTGTTTAGTCTTTTGCTTTATTCTAGATAAAGTAGTTTTTGCTTAATCAACGCAACATAAGAATCAATTGATACCACTAAAGGAAGTAGCATATATAAGTATATACTTCCCACTCCAACAAAGTCATTGTATAGTTCAAAAATAATTTTCCAATGATCCTTGGACCAAATGGCATTATAAAGTCATTGCAATTCTAGCATTATAAAGTCATTGAATAGATAGTTTTAACATATATGCAATTCTAGCATTAACAAAATAAAATAAACAAAATGGTCATTATAAAGTCATTGCAAATATTGAAGGGTTTCCCTTCTTACATTAAAAAAAATGGTGAATTTAAATGGAGGGAAGCACGAAACAAAAACAACTCATTTGTACAGACTGCTGCAGGTTTTGTCCTCCATGTCTTCCTGCATTATCGAGGAGGTTGCTTCCAGCTGCAATGCCATTCGGTTTTTTCAATTATATGTATTTAATCCTTCTTTAGCTCTTATAATTTCATTAATGAAATGTATATTTCTTTAGCAGCAACACCTTCTTTTGGTTGCTTTCTTTGTCTTTGTATTGGTGATCCTGTTGTTAGCAGGTCACACTGTAATCTGATATTCGTCTGGGAATAGGTATATAAGAACCAAGATGTAGCAGCTCAGCTAGTTCAGAGAGCTGAAAGAAATGGATACAAGGCTATTGTGCTGACAGTTGATGCTCCCAAGCTTGGTCGAAGGGAGGCAGACATAAAGAACAAGTAGATATTTTCTCCTTTGTTTTTTCCAACACTAATCATTTTATTCCCTTCACATTTGGGTATGAAGTTCACCATGTAATGGTATTTATGTTCCTTTCACGCTAACTGAATAAGCTTTATCTTAAATCTGATTTGAAATATGACTGTAATAAGTTCTGCAGAATGATTTTACCGCCATTAAAGAATATTGAAGGCCTTGTATCAACTGAAGTGGACAATGTGAGTGAAATTGTGTAACTCCCAATTGCCACATTGAAATGTGCCAGATGCATTGAATTTAAAAAAATGGACACATGTATGCTTATTAACTGAAGTTTTAATCTTATTTTTAAAATTTTAAAACTAAAGCTTTTATTGTTACTCACTGAATCAAATTTTCTGCAGGAAGAAGGTTCAATTTGAGAAGGTTTTGCCAAAGGGGCCTTTGATGCTTCTTTGTGTTGGAGGGTATAAACGAGTAACCTATTCTGCTTACCTTTTAATGTGTTGTTGCAAAAATGTTTGAAAAAGGTCTATCTAAATTCTTAGGCCAATAGTAATAGATTAAGCAAACTAAAATACCAAATCATTCAATCTGGAAAATATGGTAGAAAGGAGAGAATGCATCATTATTAGTATCTTAACCAATGAAATAGAGGCAGAAAACATTGACTCAAATCACTTACATTTGCAAATATCATATACGTTAAAGCACAGTAAACAAAAACAAATAAAAACTAAACCCAAATCTCCAAATCACTAAACCTAAAAAGCAAATCAAAACCCATTTCAGCCAATAAATAAAGAAAAAGAAATCGCATGAGAGAGAGAGAGAACGAACCTGCTGGACGGACAAAACGGCGTAGGAAAAGAGACACCGAAGAGAGAGAGAAGAACGGCGGCATTGGGTTGAGAGAGACACCGGAGAGAGAGAGGAATGAAGACAATGGAGGTTGAGAGAGTTTACCCCATCAGGGATTTTTTTAACCCCTGCTTGAAGTCGAGTTCAGTGAACCCGACTTTCAAAGAAGTCGAGTTCACTAAACTCGACTTCTGTGTGTCTACGTGGCTTTTTTGCCTCTTTTTTTAATCCAGGTCAGATGTATATTTAGTGGGAAGTCGATTTTGGTAAAATCGACTTTCAAAAAAAGTCTAACTAACAAAATAACTTTGAACGCGTGCTATCCGGCTTAAAAATTTTGAAATTTGCACTGTTTGGCAAATTTTGCCGACAAAAATGCTATCATGTACATATATAGTATTAAAAAAAGGAGTATCTATTCTAAAATAAAAAAATGTCAGAATTCTTTCGGAAACATGAAAAGTGGTTTCTGGGGCAAATCTTTATCCATGAAAGTAACAAGTACAAAACGGCATTTACCCATTTGGTCATTATATATATATATATATATATATATATATATATATATATATATATCCTATCACAATAACAATATTTTCTAAAAGTATGTACTTCATTATACATCCACCTAATTCTAAATTTCATAAAATAAAATAAAAAATAGAGAAATACATTTATCTAAAATGCACTAGCCTTGGGGGGTTTTTTAATTGCTATTTTATAACCCAAAAGCATAAAAATACCCACTGTATCTAGGTGGACATATCCAAATTTTTTTGCAACCTTGCTATAGTGGATTCTTATAAATAAGAACCCACTGTAGTAGGTTGTAAAGAATTTTTTAATATAAAAATATTATCTCCTCCCTATTATTTGAGTTCTCTCTCTCTCTCTCTCTCTTTCTCTCTCGTTCTCTCTCTCTCTCTCTCTCTCTATTGTCCCTCATGGTGGAGAACGCTATTTATAGTGGTGGTCGATGGGTTTGGGTCGCGGAGATTATGGTGAAGATTAGTGAGTTTCGGTTGCAGTGGACCAATGGACCAGTGCTTGCGGTTTAGGTCTACGATCTATGTCGTAGTGGTTGCTAGGCTTGGTTCTAGCGTTTAATTTTCAGTGGTGGCTAGGTTTTCTTCACGGTGGTGGTGGCGGTGGCTGGTGGTTTGGGTTTTGAGTTTTGTTTGGGTGCTTGGTGATTTTCAGTTTGGGCATTTGGTGAGTTAGGAAATGCAAGGCCAAATGCTACTCTCTCCATTGAGTAGATCGTGATTCTAATGCCCATTACAAGGTTTACATTAAAAGTTGGGATTTTTTTTTTCAAAATAATACCAATTTTAAAACAATTTTGTTAGTTAGTATTGATTCTAAACTATTTAGCAAACTAAAATCTCCAAACTAAGAGACTCGAGATCACTGGAGCAAATCGAGTATCACAAACTGGATTTCAACAAAAATTCACTTGGAACTCAAGTTCCACATGAGAAAGCCAAAAAGCCAATCTTTTCTTCTTCTTCCTTTGCTCCCCTCTGAAAAAAATCCACGAACCCTTCTCCCCTCTGGAAAAAAAAATCCACGACAACCAAAGAAACAACAAAAACACAAATACAAACACAAACAAGAGATCAAAGCAGAAACCACATGAAGCAAGAGATCAACCACGAACCCAGCGGTGAACCCAGTCGGCGAACCCACAACCCAGGTGACAAAACCCATGAACCCAAGCTCAAATTGAACCCACAAATATGTATGATTCCCTCAGGTGAAGGTTGTTTTCCCTCAATTCTCTCTTTTTTATTTGTGCAGAGCAGGAAATTGAGTCTCTAATACTCAAGTTCCACTGGAAATCATCTCCTACACACTAGAGCTCCACTAGAAATCGATTCCTACAGACTCGATTTGCTACAGTGAACTCTAGTCTTTTGGACTTGAGATGTTACTTTCATAAATAGTTTGGAAACGATACTAACTAACAAAATTGTTTGAAAATGATTGTTATTTTGAAGAAAAAAAATCCTTAAAAGTTGCAGTGGTGGGTAGTTTGGGTTTTGGGTTTGGGTTTGGGTTTGGGTTTGAATGGCTCGGCAGTGGTGATGGGTTGTGCTATTGGGTTGCTCTACAGTGGCAGTGGGTGGTTGAGAGAGAGATCGGAAGAGAAACTAAAATTAGAGAGAAAAGAGAGTGTCATTTTTTTATATTATTTTATTGTGTGGTTATATTATTTTAATGAGTTGTATGAAAGAATAAAAACTGAGATGTTGGGTATATTAATGTAAAGTGAGTTGGTATAATAAATAAAACAGGTTTTTAGATGGTAAAATACCAACTTTTATACCATCTCCAATGCTAGTGCACCTATCACAATTCATTATATAAGAATAGGATCATAGGATTAAAAATTCATCTAAAGTAAAACCTGTCATGGGGCACAATTCTGTTTGAACATATTGTATGATTGATTATTTTAATGCTGGTAGTATAATATTTGGATAATGCCTTGTCCATGTGCAAGGTCATTTTTATTACAATTATTGAACATAAACCTTATTATGAGTATCAAGTTCGGGACAATCACAAAAGAAATTCAAGTAACGATATTGTAGGCATTCATTTGAGAATTCTCTTCTCACATTATCTCGTTCATTAGCTCTGAGCGAGGTGTTCGATGTCATGTGGATAAGCATCGGCTGGGGACTGAGCTCTATATGCTCTTCCCCCATAAACCACATATCCGACTTCAGTTGGATGAACTGCATCCCAAAATGAATATTGGCTCCTGTTACCACATGCAGTTCCAAAAGGAATGCATTCGAACTGTGGCTGCGGATTTTTTAACACTTCACAACAAGGAACATTTGTAACTATGGAACCTGGTACATAATTTGTTATAGTGGTTAAATGATTGAATTCAACTTTTCCGAATATCTTAAACTTTTTTTTTTTTGGATATTCAGTAATTTATTGTGATATTAGAGCAAGTAGTTGTGACTTTAAACTCAGTTTTCCCTCTATCTCCCATTTAAAAAGAAAATCTCACATGTTAATTAAATGATTAAATTCACTAATTTGTAACAACTTCAAATTTTAGAACAATCGATAATATAATAGTAGGGAAAGAGATAAAAAGAGTGTTAAAAGTTTATTAGGTAATCTTACCTTCAGATGTAGAGCTGCTAAGTGAGATTTCAGTAGTGTTTATGTAGATAAATTTAGCATTTGTTAGATTATTATTGAAGTTATTCACCAATGCGACAACCTTATCATTGAAAAGTGCGACCGCATTGTCGACGTTGTCCACACATGAAGAATTATTGCGGCACATAGTGAGTTCAACTGGAGTATACCCTAGAAAACCCAACCCAAAAAGGGCTATTTTCAATGCACCAAGCTTATGCAAAGTCTAGCATAAAAAAAAAAAAAAAAAGGAAAAACCATGTTCACTATCAATTTTAAGAGAAAAAACAACCGTGTTCTGATTGAACCAAAAAATGAAAAACAAATAAAGAAAAATTGAGCTAACCAATAATTGTTGAGAGAGTTGTTGAACGAGAACCGTAGCGTATTGCTCTTGGTTATATATGCGGCTTGTAGGATAGAACTGTGGCAAGAAGTAATTATTTAGGTAGTCATTAGAACCTATTGCAACAGAGTATATGCATTTGTTTAGATAAGCTGTGGCCAGTGACTCATTATTTCCAAGTAGATTCTTGATGTTTGAGACTGTAACTTGGTGATTTAGCAACTGCCTATCCAAGCTTATCCGATCACCCTGCAATATGATGCACCAAATTATATTAACTTGATGGTGCCTTTTCATTCTCGATTACAATAATGAAAGCTGGAGGATATTTAAACCCTGAACATTTCCATTAGAAACACTAAGATGTGTTGGTTGAACTACAAACCTCTTGACTATAGTTTAAGTTTTGTGGCATTTAGTTTGGTGTATTAAAAATTCTTACACGAAGTTTTAAAGGCTAATACTACCCCAGTTAACCTTGCTGTCTATACATACAATATCAATTTCATAGGATACAATTTATGGCTCTCAATTTGTACTCTTCCATATTTGGCGTCCATAATAGGCACAGGAGAGAACTTAATTTAACATTTTCCTTACTGACTAATTACCTGTTGTTGTCCAGTTTCCTCGCGAATACCTGCTGCACCAGATGCATAATTGACCCCTTTGAGTATTTCTTGACCTCTAGCTGTAGTGAAAGGTGGGATGGAATTGTTAAAACCCAGATGTTCAGCTGCAAGGAGAAAAACGCTCTGTTTATTTCGATGAAAAATCTTGTATAAAGATAGTTTTTTGTGTTTTCCAGTGTTTTGTAGTATTAGAAAAAATGAGTTAAAAAAAAACTATCTTTGATCAATAGAAAAAGTATGACTTATTTTTAGAAATTTTTTTCCATTAATTTTTTTTTTTTTTTGGAAAACAACTCTGTCTTATTTCTCACAACAAGCTAAATAAGAAAAGTTAAAAATTTGTTTTTCAATTCATTTAAGATTGTTACTAAATATAGGAAAATGAAATAGTTTATAGAAAACACTTTTTGAAAAATAACTCATTTTAAGAAACATTTTTATCTAAACAAACAAAGCGAAAGTTGAAAAGCATGTAAAGTAGTCAAGTCTACAAGGTTGTTATTAACAAAAGATGCACACAGGATGAGTCGGTTGTATTAGAAAACATATCCATGAGATTAAATATTATAAATCTAAAAATCTATGAGAGTAAGGGGTTGAAAGGGGATTGATGGTAGGAGTCCTTGTCCTAGCACTTAGAGAGGAGCGATTCGAGTGATAGCCCAAGTAAGGCCCTGTGGTGCACATGGTATTATCCGTTGCCATCACATGGTATGAGATCGATGAGTTCACACTGAAGACCGCCTTTTCATTTAGGAAAAAATAAAATAAAACAAAAAAAAGTTGAAAGGGGTTGAAAGGGGATATTTTCCCTTGGCCCACCAAAACCCTCCCTATATACTTTTTTTTTTACTTATTTGTTTTTTCAGTTTTCTCTTTATTTTCCTTTTATTTATTTATTTTTTGGATAAGACAGTTTTTTTTTTTTTTTTATGTGTTGTTTCAAAGATGTCACTTTTATAGGCCAAGTTTCATAGATTTTTTTAAAGAAAATTCCTATTATATCCATGTTTGTTAAGGTTCAAAAGTAATAAAAGAAAATTAAGGATAAGAAGAAAAAAAAGGGGGGGGGGGGGGGGGACAAAGAAGCAAAAGTTTTAATGCAAGAGAAAAACTGCAAACAAAAGAAAAACATATTGTTACCTGCAAATTAAAGTGTTATATGAGTATAAATCATTTATGTAATAACTTATTATTTTTCATAAAAATTTGTAAATAGTTATGTAACAAAATTCATAAATTGATATTGTTTCAATTTAAATCTAAAATTTTAGGTGCAAAAATGGTTACTGTACGGTTTTAAATTGTTATAGGGTGAGTTTCGTTCAGCTTTTTGAAACTGGGCTTTTTCAAAAAGTGAAGTTTTCAAAAAGTGCATAATAAAAAAGTGCTTTTTCAAAAATCTGAGTGTTTGGTAAAAGCTATTAAAAAATGTTTTTTGAAAAAACTGAGTGTTTGGCTAGCATTTATAATAGTGGTGATTTGAGTGGTAAATTACCAAAAAATGACAATGTATATATAAAGTATTGTGAAGATACTTTCTAAAAAGAACTTTCAAAGTTTCTAAAAAAAAAAAAATTTTTCTCACCAATATTGGTGCTGTGTTTGTATTTGGTTGATACTTTCTTGACCAGTGTTGGTCTGTAACAGAGAAGCAAGAATATGAGAGAGAAGAGAAAAGGGCGAAGTTTATTGAAGGGTAATTTGGTAATCGCCCTGTGAGTCCAATGGATATAAATCAACACGCACGAGCTTTTTCCAAAATGCACCTCTGAGCTCCTTTTTCACTTTGCGCATTCTCTTCACAAATCCAAAACGCAACTTTTTTCAAAAAATTGTGTTTTATACCTAACCAAACGGGCTTTGTGGTGGGTTGAAAACGTTGAAACAAATAGGCACATAGTTTAACTATTTTATCATTTTAACAAAATCAATATAAATTGTAGTTGATGTTTATTTAACTTCTAGAAATGTGGGTTCTAGTTAGCTCAACTGATAAAGTCTCTGATGCTTGTATTAGAGATCTGGGGTTCAATCCCCGCCTACACCAAAAACTAATTGATGTCTTGGTCTGATAATAAAGTACAATTATCAGGAGCGGACGCCATAGGTTGAAACTCTCTAAAAAAAAAAAAAAACTTCTAGAAATCATTATACAAGATTTATAGGTGAACTTTTGAATATGGAAAAATTATAACACAACTTAATTAGATTAAATAAAAGACAAAAAAAAAAAAAAAAAAAAAACCTTAACAAATAAATTCAATTTAATATATGTTACCTTAATGAATTTTTAATATTAAAATACCACTTTCGTATCCACGTGAGTGGTACTTTATTGTACATATTGGTCTTAAGTATTACTACACATATTATGTTTATACGTTGTGCTTATGCATAATGTGTATAAAACTACCTATATGTGCATGTAGGAAGACATATGTATGTAAATTATAAAATTTTCCCCTGTAAAATTAAATCATTGCTTAGCCACTAGTGCCATGTCATTCAAAAATTAAATGATGACTTGGTACTTTACTATCATATCAAAAAAAAAAAAAAAAAAAGATTCTCTCCATTTCAAATAATTTGAGTCGGGGTTCAAGTCTCCAGGATGGAGTTTCACACACATATACACTTACATTAGGCTAGAGTAGAATTCTATCTTGTATCAAAAATAATAATAATAATAATAATTTGAGAGTAGAGAGTCTTATAAGATGTAACTCTACTAATATTTTCTAGTATTTCCAATGGAGATGTTTGGAGTTTAAAACTCTACTTCCTTTTTGTTGTAACTACTTAATTATTAAAACAAAACAAAAAATCTAGCGAATTAAGTGGGTTTAGCTAGATATCTTCTATATAAAAATAAAAATTAAAAGAAATTTAAAAAAAGAAAAAGAAAAAGTGGGAGTAGATATAGATAGCTCTTGGAATCAAAATCAAATTTTCCAATTCAAATACTTCAAAATGGCAGAAAAGAAACAAATTATGAAAAATGTAAATATAAATTTGTATAGAAAGAGGTAAATGCTGACCAATGATATCGACAAGATTGCGACCATTGGTAAACCTTCCGGTGGGTCCCTCAGGGAAATCAATCCCATATGGTTGATAATTAGCTTTTGCCTTTGTCACAAGGTTGTTGTTGTTCCCATTATCAGACAAGGAGTCCCCAAAAATGAAGAAACAAGGCACTTGTTGCGTTCCATCTACACAATGTTGCAAGTTCAATACCAGCAACAATACAAGAAGCAGAAGCAACAATATTTTCTTCATTTGACCTGCCATTGAAAACCAAGACGAGTAAAGGACTTTGATTGAGATAATGAGATGAAATGAAAGAATTACAATAGAACTATGTATAAACCCAACACAGCTTCTAGTCAAGAAGGTAATAATGGAAGTAAATGCTTCTCACTAATGAATTTGTTATGATGGACACTGGTTTTTTTAGATAGATGGTAGGGAGAGAGAGATATCATGATTCAAAGTTCAAACCACAAGCATATATAGAACATTTGAAAAGATGCAATTGTTATTCAGGTATATTATTTGTTCCTATTGCCATGTACCTTTAGCGCGATGTCACTTTATAAGTGTTTTTGGAATGTGGGAGGCAAGAATCGGGGTTCAATTTTCCAGGAGGGAGATTCACACATATATACACATAAATTAGGTTAGAGTAAAATTCTATCTTGTATCAAAATATATATATATATATATATATATATATATATATATATATATATATATATATTATTTGTTCATGGCTCACTTTTAAACCCTAATAAAGTTTCATTTGGCAATGCCAAGAGAACTTAATTAATTTTCTTCCCTTTTTTTTTTTTGAGAAACCAAACCCGAGGGTCAAAGACATATATTGAAAATAGGAAACTGAAACAAAGAAAACAAATTACAACGCATCATGCGCAACAAGAGGAGCTATATCCTCAGGAATGGAATCCAACCAAACCTGTAGCTCATCACTAAACTTACACTGTCTAGCAAGATAATGGGCAACAGAATTACCTGCCCGTTTTACATGAGAAAATTTGCATTCACAAAAATCTGTAGCAAGAACTAAAACATCACTCAGCACCTAACCATGCTTGGGATGCGATGATTCTTTCCTCTGAATGGCCTTTACTATGACTTCGGCATCCCCCTCAAATACACAATCCAAGAGACAAAGCTCCTTAGCAAAAACCATAGCTCGTCTACATGCTAAAGCTTCAACCATTGCTACTGCATTTGGGATGGGAATTTTTTCAGCTAGAGCGCCAATCACACGGCCAGAGGAGTCGCGGGCCACAACACCCATACCTGCACAACTCAACTCCTTGAAGATTGCCCCATCAAAATTAATCTTATACATTGGAGGGACGGGTGGAATCCACCTCACAGCACGAGCTACAACCGTAAAGGGCTTCCTATGAATAACATAGGCTGACCTGAACTCATTTATCATGCTTTCTGCCTTAG
Organism: Quercus ilex subsp. ballota; assembly: GCA_032727855.1. NCBI lineage: Eukaryota > Viridiplantae > Streptophyta > Magnoliopsida > Fagales > Fagaceae > Quercus > Quercus ilex. The sequence goes on from CM064918.1 coordinate 5,741,380, forward strand.
ACCGAATCAAGTGATTTTCTGTGATGGCCCCTCCACATCTTTTTGCATTTCTATTGTTCCATATAAGCCAAAACATCGTAGCCAACACATCCACATCAACACTACTTTGCCTGTGAAACACCACTTCCAACAAATCAGAGAACACACCAAATTTGAACCTTGCCATCTTCTTCAGCCCATCATGAGAATTCCAAATTGCTGTAAGAGAGTTGAAAAATCAGCCATCAACCATAATAAATGACCCTAAAACGATAACTTAAGAAATGTAGTAAACCTAGAAAGTCAATCCAAAAAATGGTCCAATCCTGGCAGTCCACTTACTGCAATTATCACATTCAATTCATCCACAACAACAATTGTAAGTTTCAGTTAGCTCAAGTGGTAAAATCTCTGATGGTTGAATAAAAAATTTGGGTTCAATCTCCGCCTACACCAAAAATTAATTAGTGTCATGATCTGATGACAAAGAATTATCATCAAGAGCTGACGTCATAGGTTGAAACTCTCTCAAAAAAAATTCATCCACAATTTTTACCATAACTCTAAAGTAATTATCTGTAAATAGTGGATACATATAAAAATAATAGGCAGCCACTCATAGACAACCACATTAAAATTGTAACAGAACTAAGATGTCTGTTCTACGTATGCTAAATTGAATGATTGATCTCCTTAGGGAACATATCTTGGCCTAAGGTCACTAGAGAATTGGAATGCCTGCTGTACGAGTTTGAATAACAACTAAGCTGTGGTTTATAGAGCAGTGTGTATCACATAGATTAGACGTACCCCAAGTTGTAACAGAACTAAGATGTCTATTCTACGTATGCTAGACTGATCTCCTTAGGGAATATATCTTGGCCTAAGGTTACTAGAGAATTGGAACCGCTATACGAGTTTGAATAACAACTAAGCTATAGTTTATAGAGCACTGTGTATCACATAGATTAGACGTACCCCAAGGACGAGTGGTGCTAGAGCTACTCCAGATCCAGGGGGATCATTTGACTTGAAAAAAATAAATAAATAAATAAAATTTTTTATATAAACTTAACAAAATAAAATAATTACACCCACACACATTGACAATAGATAATAATAACTAATAATAAATTATCATGTAACGATTTTAAAATATAAAAACTCATAACTCGTAGAAGGAAATTGAAAAACTTCATGTATTTGTGAGTGTTTTTTTTTTTATAACTTAATATATTCAAATTATCTTAAATATTGTATAGTTTAAGTTTCTTAATTGACCGTGAATAATATTTCTAGAGCCACTAATACATTGAGCTGAAAAATCAAATTCTATTTATGAGATGATATTCAAATCATTAATTTTTTTTTTTAATTAATCGTTTACTTTTTTTGTTCCAATACACAACAGTTGCCACTTACAGCCAAATTGGTATTCTTTATGCAAATAAAACTTTTTCATGACAAAGAAAATATAGTCTACTATAAATCATATATGAATTACTGTTATATCTTTTTTTCTAATAGGAAAAAAAAATTTCATGCATCCATTATCCATAGTAAATTGGACCCATAACCTCCCACACGTTATGTAAGAGATAAGAAATGTTGTTACCTTAACTTAGGGTCACCTATTTATCTAATGCAAAAATGTGCAAAAGTCAACACACCCATCATTTAAACATGCCAAATTGAAAATGTGGCTGAGAACCAATGCCCTTTTTAGACTATATTCCTCATGTGGTTTTCTAGTATATCTGAAGGATTGCTCTAGGCCTGCGGACAGGTGGCAGCTCTACAATGATGTCTTTTTTTTGCTGAATAAAAAATGGGTAGAGGTGGATTGCCTGAGTTGGCGTCTTCTACTTGGATATGATCATAGTGACAATATAAACATTTTAACTTGAAAAAAAATTATATACTTAATTACTTTTAAAGATATGTTATGTCCATAATATTTTCACAATAAATTATAAATGACAGGTTGTTATGGGTTGTTCTTGGTGGGATAAAAAAGTAATTTTAGTGGTAAATTCAAATTAGAACCAATAACAACTACCTCTGATTTATTGTGAAAATGTTGTGAATGTAACACCTCTTTTTTTTTTATACAAAATAGAAATTCTACTCTAGTCTAATTTAAATGTATATGTGTGTGAAACTCTTTCCTGGATACTTGAACCCCGGCCCTTATCTACCACTCCTCACAAACACTTATACTTGTGAAGTGACCATCGCACCAAAAGTGTGCAGTAATACCTCTCTTATTTTTAACTTTATTTGTTTTGTCTACCTTTAAAAAACAAATTTTAAAAAAACTAACTATTAAACACTTTCACTTGAGAATCCCAAAAATTTGGTTCAACAAAAAAACTAACTATTAAACACTTTGACTTGGGTAAGCCCTGATAGGCCTAGGCCATTGGCCCCATTAAAAAAATAAATAAATAAATTAGTTCAACAATTGGTTTTGGGGGGAAAAAATAAGTCTACCCTCTCCCTTAATGCCAACAAAGCCTCTAAATTATGAACCGATAGAAATTCATCTCAATTAAAGGTATAAATTATTTCACCAAAAAAGAAATTGATGTAAATGTGTTGAATAATCATTTATCATCAATTTTCCATAATAGCTTGAGGTTTGAATTTTGTTGCCAATCTCCCACATCAATCACAATAGATTGTCAATATTAGCATCTCAATCTCGCAAGTTCACAAATCAAGCAATCTATCTCTCTAACACCAAAATTGAAATTGAAATCCAGCTTTCCTTTACCATGCATCACCAAACCCATGGTAAATTAAAATAAGTAAATAATAATAATAATTTTTATTTTTTTTATTAAATTTTACATCTGAACCCTGATATTTTATTCTCCAATTTAAATTAATCTTGGTTTGGTTTGGTTAGTATTAAGTATTTGAGTTATGTATTTACTCCATTTTTACTTGGGCATGTTGAGACTATTGCATGATTCTAATGTTAAGTGCCTTTAACGAATTGAATTATATTGCTCTTTGCATTAATTATATTTTAATTTATTATTTTCATATTATAGTCTTATATTGTAGAAAACTTAATTGAAACTCCAATGGGATCTCTTGATAAAATTTTCACTAGCATTGTAAAAGATAGAATAGAAAATTTAGAAAATATCACAAATGAATAAGAAATTCATCAAAAAGATCTAGAAATTAATTAAATAATATAAAAGAAAGATACCAATGAAAATAATGATAATATATAATAAAACAATTCTTAATTTTATCATTAAAAAAAAAGACTAGATCTTTCCAAATGGATAGATAGAGATTATAAAATTTTATTGACAATACTTATTACAGTTTTATTCGTATTATCAATAGAAAAATAGATGTTAGCAAAACCTAATATATGAAAACTTAATTGGTAATAATATACCTCAAAAAGTATAATTAAGAGTTATTGAATAAACAAAGTACTGTTGATATATATTAGTTACTTGATATTTAAATATAAAAAAGAATCACTTATAATTGTTGCCTTAGGTCTAAAATTTTATCGAGCTAGCCTGCAAACAAGAGTATGGAAGAGCAATCATCAATCTATCCTTGGTGATCCCATTATTCCCATCTCAGTAGGAAGCAGAGCGGTGGGATAAAAATCTATAAATTTGATAACTGGCTATAGTCATTTTGAATCACACAATTCTAGTTTGTTTTTGTTTTAAAAAAAATAAAAATAAAATAAAAAACTATTTAGTAGGATAAACCGTTTAGATCCTTTTAACTTCATTATTGTAGAATGTGCAAATTACTAATATTTAATTCCTCAATTTCAATAAGAAAAATAAGACAGTTTATTGACCTATTTAATTATATATTTAGTTATGGAACTTATTAATGTAACTTTCATTATTGTGATACATTTTTTAAAGGTTTGTTGTATTTTTCTAAGAATTTATTAAATTTAATCATTTTTAAAAAGAAAATCAATTGGAAACGCACATCTGATTTTATTTTATAACATGATATTTGTAAAGTTGAAATTTATCAACCATCTTGTTGGATTTATTCCATGCCAATTTGCTTGTAATTTAGCACTTAGTAACCCTGTATTTAGGTGGGATTCATGTAAGAGTATTAGTGTGTGAAAAAAGTGTGAAGAAAAGCTCAAAAATATGCAAAGAAGCAGAGTTTTGCGGCTAGGACTCGCGGCTGACTCGCGACTGGCAAGCCGCCAAATGCAGGCACGTGAGAAGCACATAAGGGAGCTGAAGGGTCGCACCAGCTGTCGCACTACAGGACAAAAGTCTCAGGCTGGCCAGGCCGTTATGTCGCGACTTGAACTCGCGACTTAGACAAGCCGCAAGGTCAAGCCGCCAACTTACCCTGTTTGGCAAAAATTGACTCTTCGTATTCCAAACACACACCACTATATATAGACCCTTATACCCACTAAATTGAGTGAGCTTCCAGAGAGAATTTTGTGAGAGAAATCCTAGAGAAATACAAGATTGATTCATCCAAAATTTTACCTTAGAGACTCTACAAATTCCTCTACTCTCTTCCTCTCCATTGTCATACCCTTGAGAGGTTATTGACCAAATCCTTTTCTCACCACACCCACGTCTGTGAGAAGGTTCATTTGGTGCTAAGGGAAGCAGTTTGGAAGGAACCAATATACATTGGTTGATGTTATGGTCTAGTAGCGGAATCCGGTAAGTTAGAAAAGAAAAAGGTTCGGCGCAACCTCGTTGGAGCAGGAAGCTTGGAAGGCTTAGGTACTTGGGTAGATTAGGCTTGGAGGGTCTATTACTGTTCATGTATCCCAACTACATTTTCTAGTGGATTATTGACCGCTTGGAGGGCGGCGGAGAGGTTTTACGCCAAGAACTTCGGTTTCCTCTTCGATAACACATCATGTGTTGTCCGTGTGTTTGCATCTTCCTTCCCTTTATCTTTGTCTTATATTTACTGCTGTGGATGTGTTTATATTTGGCTTAGATTAGTTATCAATTCTGTGTTTGGCTTATGTTCATTTTCTGCACATTAATTGTTTGATTATAAGCTTAAATTGATATTTTATAATTTGGGGTCTAAACGTTCAAAGGTGTTTTATACACATATTGAACTTTCAATATTGTTAATAAATTTTCCATTAAATTTGAACTTAAATTCATGATAAGTTATATAATTCTTTAAGAATTTAGATTGACTTCAAACGGTTTGAAAGTAGTTCTTCATTTTCTTGGGAATAATAAAAAAAAATACTGGAATTACAGAAGTTTCAAATATAATGGACCACAAAATTAGAGTTAAAAAAAAATTTATTGAAATTAGAGTCTATTTTTTAAAACTTTGTTGAATTTACACTTTAATTATTTAGTACAGTATATAAATATAGATTAGGGTAGGCACGTTTGTGGTTTGGCCAGCAAGATGAAGCCCAAGCATAGCATCTAGTCTTAACTTACAACTAGATCAAGCAGAGGTTGGGGTTTGTTTACTTTATATCTAGCTTCTTCAACTACATAATAAAAGCAGTTTGAAGTTAACCTAACATTTTATAATGATTTTGGTCAGCTCATAGAAAAAGTGATGTTTTTATCCATGATCACCGGATTTGAAAATTTGGAATACTCACATAAGTTTAAAATGTTAGCATTCCCAAGGTTGATTTAATTTTTAGACTAGTTTTGTTTTGAGCAAAGTATCTACAAATAACAAATAGATGAAAAACAAGTCTCTGAGTGATCATTGATTTGGCTACCCAAAGTACATGTACATTATTTGAGGATGTCAAATAAATTTTTATTATTTCTTTTCCATTGTTTACTTCTACACAGCTCTTACGACTTGAATTTATCTATTTCAATTTTCAACACATTCTTTGAAAAGATGTAAAAATATTACAGACAAATTACACTAACCTCATTTGAGATTTTAAGAATCATGCTCATCTCCAAACTTTTGTAGAAATGACACCCCTCCTAAAGTCTGTGAAGACTGATAAACTTAGTAGACATATTTTTGTTCTCTAACATGGTTACTACTTGTAACTGATCATTCATTATTTTACAAAGAACTCTACCTTTACAAAATTTTGACTTAAATATAGTGAGATATTATGGTTAAACAACCTATGCATACTTTCAACCTCACCATTTTCTTCTCATGATTTCAAACCCAAATACCCTTATTTTCTCTTCATTTGTCCTTTTTGTTTTATCTTTAATAGTTTTTTTTGATATATTTGTCTTTTATACTGAGTGATTGAATATATATATATATATAGTTAAACAACATTTGACATTCACTTTATGATTAGGTTAAGACACTAATTGATTTCTTCTTAGTGTATAAGGGATTTAAATCAGATCTTTTACTTAACTAAAAGAGACTTAACCAAATGAATTTATTGGAACACATAGATTGAGAATAACTTAAAAATGCATGAATTTATCCATTTGAAAAAACAAAACAAAAAAGAAAACTAGAAAAATCATCTCAGACAAATATAAATTTTTTTGCATCCTGAAAAGCTATGTGAAGTAAAAAAGAATGACAAAAGAAGATAATATAGAACCGTACGTACCCAATTAAAATTACCCACGAAGGGGAAAACGAAAAAGAAAAAGTCATTTCTTGCAAACAATATGAATAACATAGAAAGACACTGATAAGGACAAAGATAGACAAAGAAAATTAATTGTAAAAAATCATTTGTTCCAACATGGATCAAATTATTAGCAAAATCTGATCATGGTAGATATTGAATGACCTTTGTTTTGTTGCCTAATCTAATGTTATCATGTCGATTATATTGTAAATCTCGAGAAATTTTGTCCAAAGCAAAAAGAGGATAAAGAATCGATACGTTCCTTAACTTTCGACACAAATGACAATCAATCCCAATAACATATTTTGACTGCTAGCTACCACCATTAAAAAAATGTTTGAAGTTTCTGTGAAGTTGTCCTTGGTTACGCGCAATACTCCTATTTTAAAAATGCTGGCTATAGCTCAATAGTTTAAGCTGCGTTTTTTAAAAACACGACTATAATTAACTTAATTATAGCCGTGTTTTTAAATTAAGTTAGCCGTAGTTGCATTTTTTGAAAACACGGTTAAAGGAAATGTGGCTATGGGCCGTGTTTCTAGTAGTGTACCTTTGTTTTATTAACGAAAAAATCACAAGTATGCCCTTATATTATTCCCATTGATTTAAAAAAAAAAAAAAAAAAAACAAAAACCCAAAAAAATCAAAATCCCCATATTTCTCATATTTCATTTCCCATGTTTCTCATATGAGTGCTACTCTCATATCCAATTGGTTCCACGGTTTATGGGTATTTCTATAATGTTGATACTTGATAGCTAGGAAGAGGTAGATTTGTTGAACTCTCCCAGAAATTATACTACCATTGATCCATGTGTTGTTAACAATGTAGATATTAATAGTAATCAAAAATACATTAGCCGAGTTTGGTTGACAAGTGCCTAGACGAGCATGTATAAAAAGAAAATAGATCCCTCATGCCATCTACTACCTTCAGCGTTGGGCAGAGATGGAAATTCCATTCACTCTAGTCCAATTTTTGTTTATTTTATGTAAAAGTTAAAGAGCCCAACTCCTAGCCTGTGCAATTCATGAATCCTTAATGCTTGGCTATAGATTTGATGGCTAACCCAACTACTAGCTTAATTCTCTCTCTCTCTCAAGAAGAGGAAGATAGGGGATTTAAACTCAAATTTATTTTTCTAACAAAAACCGTACAATATCATAAATATTGAAGGCTTAGCATGATGTAGATTTGGCCAACAAATTGAAGGCTTAGCATCTACTCTCGGTCTCACGTTGAGACTAGATTAGGTAGCACAGATGCAGGCATGCAGCTAATTGAGCTACCAAAGGATTGAGATACGATTGAGTGACAAAGATGATGTTGGGTCTTCATTTTACCCGTTGGTTCAACCTACAATAGAGCTACTCTCATTAATGAGCCTTTTTTTTTATATACTTTTAATTTTTTTGAGAGGAACTGAGGGTATGTTTGGTAGACTGTAATAGACATTGTAATATAATAGTTATTCATGTGATATAGCTATTCTTTAGTTTGATTATGTTTTTATTACAAGGAATACTTCTTCCTTATGAATAGCTATTCTTTAAAATGAGTAATATATAAATATTCATCTTTAAAATGATTATATTAGTTATTCCTTAGTAAGTGCAATAATTTCAAAACTTAATATATTTTCAAATAAACAAACTTTCCTTATATATCTAACAATTATAAAAATAAAAAATCATAAAAAATAACATATATCTCTCTTAAATTTTTTTAAAAAAAAAAATTAAAGAGATATAATTATATGAGTAAGATATTTGCTAAAATAAATCTTAAGTTTTATTCTAATGTTATAACTCACAACCAAACTTATGAATAGGTTTAGTTATTACATTACAGCACATTTTATTTCTAGTAATAAAGATTACAATCATGTCGTAATCCTCATTCAGTGTACCAAACGTACCTTTAATGTATGTTGGTATACAAGGACAGAGTTAGGATTTCAAGTTAGGGGCGCGAGATATACTCAAACCCAAATGCTTAAAACAAATTTTGTAGCCTAAACCTTCATATTGAAGCTTTAGATTAACCCAAAGACAACAATGTTTTTTATCCAAGCTACCTATAAAAGAATATAACACACACACACACACGTGTGTGTGTGTGTGTGTTTTTATCCTAAACTTCTTTGGGAAACTTCATCAAATACTTAAGTTGCAATTATTCTATCCTAATACTTTAAGATAAATTTCATAAATCATTTAGAACCAAGACAGAAACCCACAAAAAGAATCAAAATTTAATGAAAATTTGAATAAAGAAAGTGTACTTTTTGTGAAAGTATGGAAGTATTGAACAAAAATGAAGCATGAAAATTCAAAACCAAACTTTATATATTTTATATTTTGCTTTTTCTCAGTGGCCCCGGGGGCGGGGGGGGGGGGGGGGGGGGGGGGGGCGCATTGTGCCCCCTAGTCAAAGCATAGTTTCGTCCCTATTGGTATACAATAGTAGATATTATAATGTAACGGTTATTCACATGTAACAATTATTCAGTCATTTTGTTATATTTCCATTACATAGAATAGTTATTCCTTATGAATAACTATTCACTTAAATTAAGAAATAGTTATTCCTTTAATGTTTGGTTTAAAAAACTATTCTCGTGTGATGATGTGCGTGTGTGTGTGTGTGAATAAGTCTCTGTGAGGGACCTTTTTTGGACAGTACCCAGGCCCAAGTAGAAACAAGGATCCTGGGCCCTTTACTTGTTGTTTAGTGGACTGGGCTTGATTCACCGCAACTAAATGGGGGCTGATTACAAACCAAATTGTGCGCAAGTCACATAAAACTCCTCAAGGCAAAAATGCAATTCCTCCTAAGCAATAAAATACCATTATAAGTGTTTTAGTGTCATAAAATGACCAGTTACTCTTACGAAATAAGTAAAATAAGTTTTCATAATATTCACAATGAGAAGGAGATTGAAATAGAGTATTTGAGGATTATCTTTTATTGTGTGAACATTTAAAAGAATTCCTTCATTTGGTATCCCGAGCGTAATATCGTGGTACCCCGGACGTGATGTCGTGGTTCCCAAGGATACTAGGCTTGTAAGAACTCAAAATGCTGATTCTCTAAATTATATGATCTTTCTCCATATGCAATAGAGTTTTGTCATTTCCCTTTACCTCTATAGGTCCTGCATAAGAACACACTACAATACACATATTTTCAAATAATTGTTAGTTTCTTAGATTCGGATATACATTTTAATACATATACATATATGTAAATGAATTTCATGAGAATGATTCAGCCACGAGGCTCCTGGCCCCTATTTTCACAGACTTAGTGCTTCTGCATAAGACTTGTGGGATTTGGAACTCAAGTCCAAATGGCTTTGCTTAGGCATTGCCTTCCAAGATAGTTAGGTGAGGAGGATTTTTGTGGGAGAGAGTGATATATGATGTGTGCATGTTTTGGCATCTATTTCTTTGAAGGCTAACTGATATTTTGAATGATCTCAAGGATATGAGATAAATTCCTCCACCTTGGCTCTCTAATTTTTGTTTTTCTTTCTCTTCCTTGCTGCACTATTAAAGCTTTAAGAATATATCTTTTAAACCTCTGAACTATCCCTCTGAATCCCCATTTTTCTCCCCCCCCCCCCCCGGGGAAAATCCCATTTTTCTGCTATGCCTTAATGTTTCTTTTATAGCAGATCTAGTCTGGTACCCCGAGCGAGGACGTCCCAGGTCTGCTGGGTAAAATCATGTCCTTTGGAACCTGAAAAGGTGCATTAGGCAGAGGTTTAACTTATTTAAGCAATTATAACTCAAAATGGGCATTTGGCTTTAGCTATAAATGAAAGATTCCTTCTTGGAAAGTCAAAGGATTGGGTGGGCTGCTCAATGTACTGAATGATAGCTTTAGTTGAAAATGACAATTGAGAGGAAATTGTGGGGAGGTGTCATGCACATAGGGGAACTGAGTTTTCCATTGGTTTATGCATTCTAAGCAAATATATGAACCAAGGGAAACTTTCAAGATCCTCCTTTCATCAGAAATCACTCTCTTACCAACTAAACCATTTCTCCCCTACTATTTACTCGAGATCCCATGGGCTTGGACCATGGGTTACAAAGATAATACCTGGTTTTTTTGCTGGATTTTTAATGGCTTTTGTTGGAAATATGAACATACACCTTGGCTTTCCCATGTGTTAGCCAAGGTCGTTTTCTCAAGATTTCAAAAGGACACATTAAAGTCCTAGGGCCTTGACGTTGATTCTTTTTGCTGCATGTCCTCTGGCCTGATCGAGATCCCTTTTCTTTCTGCATATCCCCTGGTCTAACTGGGATCCTTCTTCTTGCTACATATCTTCTGGCCCGATCGGGATCCTTCATCTGGCCAGACCAAGATTCTCTTCTTTTTTCTTTATTATTATTATTATTCCTTTCTTTTTCCTTCTTTTTGGCACTTTAGGCCTTCATGGTCCTTCTTAACTTCATGAATTGGGCCTTCTTTTGTTAAGGCCCATAGTTTTTCCTTACTTTTCATGGAATGGGCTTTCTTGTGAAATTTTGGTCCACAACAGTCTCTTTCCTTATTTAATTTTAGAGAAGTGCTGTGTCCATAATATTTTCACAACAAATCATAGGTGATTAGTTATTATTGGTTATAATTTGAATCTATCACTAAAATTACTTTTTTGCCCCATCAATAACAACCTACCACTTAAAATTTGTTGTGAAAATATTGTGAACATAGCATTTCTCTTAATTTTAGGGTGTCTCCACCAACCATATTTTTTTCTAGGCTTGATTGGTTACCCATTGTCTAATTCATTTTAATTACCTAATTAACTAAAGGTCATCTTTAAGGGCTCCTAGCTAATAAGGTAGAATAAAGTCTCAAACCAAAGACCTTGAACTCGAAAGTTAGATTACATGTGAGGAAGGTGTTAGGCACCTGACAACCCCTATTTAAAATATTGTATCTCATTTTGACTTAATCTCAATAATTCACTTTTTAAAAAATAACTAAAATACTTGACATTTGTTTTTGAAAATGGATTTATGTACAAACAACATAAATAGGTAGCATGTGAGTATAAGAGCATCACCATCAGCTGTTTCATAAAAAATGTCATTTTGACACACCGAAAACCTACTTTATTATTTTACCACATTATTTTACAATATCTCATTCATCAGATGTTTTATTATTCAATTCTATACATTAAAATAATATTTACTACATATTAAAATAATATATTATCTCCTCCCTATCATCATCATCAACAACAACAACAACGCATCCACCACTACCACAACAACAGCCACCAACAATCACTGCCGCAACAACACCGACTAGCCGCCACCAGCACAAACCCACATCCACCAATGCCACCTTAAAAAAAAAACAAAAACAAAAACAAAAACAAAAAAGAACCAGAGAGATCGGCACAACAAATCAAACAAACCCAAAAGCAAAACCCACATCAAACACAACCAGAGAGATCTGCACAGCAAAAAACACTACCAAATCAAACAAACCCACATCCCAAATCAAACAAACCCAAAAGCAAAACCCACCAGCACATGAGTTGCAGTAGATGTGGTGGGTCAGGTTCGTGTGGCTATGTTGGTGGACATAGAAACAAATAAGGGGAATCGGATCTTAGTGAGATCGGGTAGATTTCGGCAAAGGCAAGTTGCTTGGAGTGGCATCGGCAGAGGCGAAGCAAGCTACTTGGCGAGTGGCATCAGAGGAGGCGTTGGCGTCAGAGGAGAGGCGAGCTGCTTGGCGAGTGAAGGAGGTGAGCTGCTGGTGAGCTACTGGTGAGCAGCGGAGGCAGGTGGAGAGACCACTGCGGTGGATTGTGAGAGAGGCTGAGATAGAGAGAGAGAGAGGGGAGAGAGAGAAGGGCTGAGAGAAAGTGAGGCGTACCAAAAAAAAAAAAGGAGATAAACTGACAGAGAAGAGAGAGAAAATCATTAAAAATTAATATTTTCATATACCATTTATATTTTGGCATTTGACACACCTCATGAGTGAGGATTTTTGGTGTTTGGTGTGCCAAATGCCAAATAATGGCATTTGGCACACCTGATGGTGATGCTATAATATGATATTATTTACATATGAAAATATACAAGCAACAAATGAGGATACTTATAATTATTGTGTGAATATTTATACTATATATGTTGCAAGAAATAATATATACATAGTTAACATGCGAATATTATTTACTATGTTGTAAGAATATAGCATGTGAGAACAATAAAGACTTTAAATGTGAAAAGATTACCTTTTGCCATTAAAAGCACTTCTAAGTGTAGAATCTTCAAGTGTCATTCTCATGCAAAAATAATATCAACCAAAATAGTTAGTTTAGGGGAGGGGGAGAAATGTTGGCTTGATTGGATGTCTTGAGTTCATTGAGGCGAATTATGAACGCCACTACACTCTCTTAAAATCATTTTTAAAAAAGAGTTGTTTAAAATCAAATTTTTGGTTTAAAACCCTTGGGTTTTTGGAGAAGGAGTTTTTATTTGTACGAAAGGGAAACATTACTTGAATTCTTTCATACATGATTTATTGTACCCTAATTAAATTTTGGCTAAAATACCATTATGGTCTTTATATTTTGGGGTCACAGTCAATTTGGTCCATACATTTTGATAATAATCAATTTGATCCCTTTTATTTTTAACTTGCAATCAATTTGGTTTCCATCGTCAACTCATTAACGAAAAATGCCCATGTGACAAATGATCTGTATTGTTGGCACTCCTAAAGCTTACGTGGCAACTAAAATAATAATAAAATATTTTTTATTGACATTAAAAAATTCCACTACAGCATACAATTACAAATAAAAAAAAATTAATTTGTTCATTAAAAAAAAAAAAACATTAATTCATATATGGAACACACAGATCTTGAACATATACATAAACATTGAACCCAAAAAAATCAATGCAAAAATCAACCTCAACAAACCCGAGTCTTTTTTTTGTCCCTGTCACTTTGTGAATCTGCTCTCACTATTCCCTTAGGAAGCTCAAATAGTTATCCCCAGTTGCTTTTTACGTCTGCTAAACCCTTTTTTTTTTGGTTGAACTTTTTTAATTTTTGGGACTTGCCGATTGCTTTGAGCCATGCTTGGAATGTAGCAATGTGATTTTGGTGTATTTTGATTTGATGAATGGATGGATGTTGGGTTTATTTGTGATTCACTGTGGTGGCTTTTGGTGAATAGAAAACAATGGTTTTTTTTTCTTCGGCAGCGTGGAGGATTAAGGATGACTGGTGTTTGTGGAGGTTGATTTGATTTAGGTTTTATTTTTCTGGGTTCATGTTATTGTTCATGTTGAATATTGTTCCAGATCTGGATTCATGTCTTTTTTTGTTTTGAATTTTAAAATTTTAAAATTTTAAAATTTCTTTAAAATTGATTATTCTGATGCTAGCATTTTATAATGCCAATAAAAATTATTTTTGGGGAAAACACTATGCTGATGTGGCAATTTTTTTTGGTTGTTGTTTCTTTTTTACGTGCCTTTTTTTTATTAAATTGCTGAGGGGGCATTTTTTTGATACTATTCTATATGCCACATAAGTTTCAAGTGTGCTAGTAATGCATACCGTTAGCCACATAGGCATTTTTCATTAGTGAGTTAATGGCAGGAACTAAATTGACTACAACTTGAAAATAACAGGGACCAAATTGACTATTGTCATAACGTAGGAACTAAATTAACTGTAACCCCAAAATGTAGGGACCAAAATAGTGTTTTAGCCTTAAATTTTCTTTGTAACTAAATCATGTCCTCTACTAAACAAGGGCATCAATTTTGCCTATAATAGGTGGCTGTTGAGTATCAATCGAAAAGAAAAGAAAGGTATAAATAATCTTAAATTATAAATCATTGGGTATGCACATGTGAATGGAGTCCCATGTTGAACAATAATGAGGAGAGTGAGTGATTAATCTAACATAGTTGCGCCTAAACTCATTGTGTTAAGATTTTGGGTTAAATGGTGTCCATATATGTTGTTATATTAACTACTTAATTTGAAAATAAGATCGAGTGAATTTTGGGTTAAGGAGGAGACAAGAATTGGATTAAGGATATATCTTATGTGAAATTAATTTCTTTGAAAATGAAATATATTTATGAAGTTTTCTTAGTGCTGAGGAAGATAATGAAGAAGTTAGAGCTTTGAAAAGGTGTGACTGGTATGGATTCGAATTGGTGTCCTTTTGCAAGGAGAGACAAAAAATAGTCAAAAAGAGGTGTGTATGTGTAGACACTCGATTTTGCACTCATAATTTAATCAAGGAAGATGACTAAAATGACCAATCATATACCCAAAATTCATGATTGCATTACATGCATTAATTCATTAATTGCATATCATAAAAATGATCTTGAGATTCTAACGGTCGTAACCGTATGTTGGATTTCTAAATCGAACCATCGGAATGAAAGATATCATGAGATCAAGTTTTCATGATCTGCATGCATTGTATGGGGTGAAGCCAATCACATCTGATTAATTGAAATTAATTTTGATTGGTTAATGATTAAAATTAATTAAATGAATTTATGTGATTGGTGAAGTATTTTTCTTAAAATGAGATTTGTTGCATGGAATTAAAACAAATAAGCTGGTAATATTTAAAGGCTGTAGATAATTAGGCTTTTAGGATAATTACATTCAAAATAATTATTTTAAAAGTCTTAATTATAACTTTGGAATGAGGTTTATCATGAAAATAACTCTGAAATTCGTCCAAATACAGTTTTAGAGTTGGAAAACACTTCAAAAACGTGCTAATCAAGTAACAAATTTCAGATTCACGTTCCAAGGGACTTTTGGCATAGGAGAACTCAAAATTAGGACTGGGATATTTCTGATAAAGTTGTAGAGAATTGAATTTCCCTTCAGCTGTCAAAATTTCAAGTTAATCCAAATTTTAAGTAAAAATATATGATCAAAATACTGAAGCTTATTCTGATCTGAAAAATCAGCTTACTCTTATCCAAATCTCTTTTTTTTTAGGATTTTCCCCCATAAGTTTTTTGCTTATTTTTTGAGCATTCCAACCTCTATAAATAGGGGATGCCTCTCAAAATTCAGCACACTTTCGACACTCTGATTTCCCCTCTTTCTAACTCTTCTTTTCTATTATTTTCTCTCTTACGTTAAAGACATTTTGGGGGCTCTAGCCTTAAGAATTTCTTTTTTGTAAGCAAGATATTTTAGGTTTCAAAGATAATTGAATAAATTTCTTTGAACCCTAAAATATTCCCTCAATAAGACGAGCACATCCATGCAAGAGGTAGTCTTTCTTTTTCCTTTTTCTTGTTTTTTTTTTTTACTTGATGGTGCATGAGTAGATGTATGCCTTTAGTTTTAATTTCTAATGTTCATGCCATGGGTTGTTAGTATTTTTGTTGAAAAATGTTCTTAATACTTTTGTTGTCATGATTTACCTTTCGAGTTTCAAAAATCTGCTCAATATCATTTTTTTTTTAATACAAAAACTAATATGTATCTTTCTTAGATGGAGATCTGAATTTTTTCTAATACAAAAACTTATCTATATCTTCCTTAAATGCAGATCTGAATTTTTTCTAATACAAAAACAAATTTGTATCTTCCTTAGACACAGATCTGAATTTTTTCTAATACAAAAACAGATCTATATCTTCTTTAGATGCAGATCTGGATTTTTTTAAATACAAAAATAGATGTGTCTTTTTTAGATGCAGACCTAAACTTTTTTTAACACAAAAAACTGATATGTGTCTTCCGTAGATGCAAACCTAAATTTTTTTTAACACAAAAAACTGATCTGTATCTTCCTTAGATGCAGATCTGAATTTTTAAAAACATAAAAACTGATCTGTATCTTCCTTAGATGTAGATCTGAATTTTTTTTAAACACAACAGATTTTGAAATAAAAAAGGAAGTCATAAGTAGTAATGCTTTGTTTGTTTTGTTTGATGCAAGTAGCATAAGTTTATTTCATAAGTGTAGTCCTCTTCTAAAAAAATCTTTTTCTCATTTTACATAAAAAATAGATCTGATTCTTCTAGTTCTCTACAAATCTAGATTTTCTTATTTATAAAATAGATCTGATTTTTTTTACATACAAGCCTAAAACCAATTTTTCACTTTGTTCCAAAACAGGCCTTGTTTTATCTAATAAAACAGATATGATTTTTCTTCACCAAAACTAATTTTTTTACCTATACCAAAACAAATTTGGTTTTTTTTTTTTTTTAATGAAACAAATCAATTTTTTTTATTCATAAAAACATATTTGAATTTTTTTAAAAGAAGAAGACACATTCATGAAGTAGATTTATGTGATTTAGTTTATGGTTAAGTTTGTCATGTATGCAACATATCATTCATATCATGCATTAAAGGTATATTGGTCATGAGAGTCTAGAAGACCAGACTCTGTCTGAGCGGAATGGGTGCTTAACACCTTCTCATTCTGTAACCTAACCTCTGAATTTAGTTCTTTTGGATAAGTAGACCTAGGTTTTATCTTTGTTTTTATTTTTGGTAGATTGTAACTAGGATCCAAAGCCTTGTAATATTCAATCTATCAAGTTTGTATTTTTTATTCAATTAATGATAATGGAACATTCCAGTCAAGTAAAGTTGTATTTTTTTTTTTTTTTTTTTTATAAAAAATAAGTTACGACTCCACATCACTTACCCGAAAAGAGAGGTGTCTTGAAAAAGCACCCAAATCTTATAGGGGTTCGTGTTATTGTGAATTATAAGGGGTTTGTGTTATTGTGAACTTTGTCGTATAAGAGCTTGTTAGAGTAATTGAGTCTGTAACGTCTCATACCTTATGTAAAGAACCTGCTTGCACTAGATGAACATGATTACCATCCAAAGTCTACAAGTAATTGTAGGAAATTTTAGTGGAATATGTGATAGAAACTAGAATAGATTTGGAGTTTTTTTTTTTTTTTTTTTTTTTTTTTGAGATATTTTTCTCTTTTCTTTGTGTCTTTCTCCGAATTCAATAATTAATTTTTTTTATTTTTTCCAAAAAAATTATTTTTTATTAATTTTATGGATTTTTTAAGTGAAGAAAAAATTTATTAAAAAAACCCAAAACTATATAGCTTTGAACACTTAATGGGAGTATTGAATTGAATAAAATTAAAAATTTGATAATTGAATTGAATTGAATTGAATGAAATTGAAGTTAAAGTGTGAATTGAATTTTAGAGGGTAAAATTTGTAATTTAAGCCAAACCATTAATTACATTAACCACCAAATGGCTTTAAAAAATTTAACATATAGCATCCTTTCGATGATGATTGTACTTTATCTTCAAATCGAAACACCAAATGATTTTAGAAATTTTTATGTATCTTTGTGTTAAAATCATATTCTCTCTCCTTTATATGTGTAGCGCACGCATGTGCGTATGCATTTCTAAAAAGGAAAAAAAAGTACATTTTTTTAACTTTTTTTTTTGTACATATGACTTAAATTCTTATCACCTCACCAAAATAAACCATACCATACCATACCTACCATTAAATTTTGGCCCTTCATGTTTAATTTCATTTTCAAATTGGTCTTTTCACTCATTTTTGTTAGTAATCCAACTATCCGTAATATGTTTTTCTGCCTATGAAAATGAAATTCCTACATTCTCTCACAAATTAGAACTAGTATTTTTATGGAATAGTTAAACATGAAGGATACTTAATGGTAAGTTACTAATGAAAATAGACAATATGGTCAATATGAAAATAAAATTAAACATAAATGGTCAAAATGAAAATTTAAAATGTAAAAGGTCAAAATGAAAACAACTCCAAATTTTAAATGCCAAAAAATGTCATTAGACAAAAAATAAATAAATGATATATATAAACAAAAAGGCAGCAAATAATGTGATCACATACTCATGTCCAAGTGGATTTTCCGTTTTAACTGAAGGAAAACTTAATTGTTTGTGGTGACTGGTGAGCGTCTAGCATATGAGCTAGAAATCATTCCTTAAAACAAGAAAGCAAAAAATAACGTTTGATCCCTATAAATATGGGGTAACTCTATTTCGATCCTTAGAATACTCATCAGCAAATGTATAAATAGCATAAGGGATCAAGTTTGCACATCCAACTCTAAAAACCATCAACATCAATCTATGTTAACTTGTGTAAATTTGAATTGCTGCTACAGTAACCACATATATTTATGTAAATTTAGATTGTTGCTATGGTAACTATGTAAATATATGTTGTTACTATTCAAATGCAAATCTATTTTTTGATGAGAGAGAGAGAGATATGATTTGAGAGAGTAATAAAAACTTCATAAAAAATAATATTTTAATGAAATTAGTGTAAAATAGATAATAATGTGAGTGTTTTTGAAAAGTGGTTAGTGTAAATTTAAAGATGTAGGTTTTTATGCTAAAATATACAAAAAAAAATAAAAAAAATTTACGAGCTAATGTGAATGCTCTTAAACATTATTTTGTATCAGCTTAGTCTCAAATTCCTATAAAATAAAATATATAAAAAATTAAATGAATAAACTAAAAAAAAAAAATTAGTCCCAAATATTTTGACATTATTTCAATGCTGTCCTTACCATAATCTTAATCACACTCATTGAATTTGCTTACGTGTCTAACAAATTTTTGATATGGCACACTAAAAAAATAAACTATGAGTGAGTGATAGTCGTAATCTGGAGATCGGCCCAACGGTATCATGGATCTGGTGATTGGTATGGTCCAATTATATATAACCCTCAAGGGTTGGTCAGAAAGCTGTCTTGTTGGGTCAAAATCACATTGAGAAATTAGTGCCCTACACTCTAAGGGTCGGTCCATGCCCAAAAAAAAAAAAGGTTTTCATTGAGAAATTAGTTAAGCTGGCCAAGAATTGTCATATCATGAAATTGCCAAATGCCATATTGTAATTTGCTTTTCCTCTTTTTAATTTTTTTTTTAATTTCTTTTTTGATTAGGAACTATAGATGGGAAAAATATCAATATTGAATTTTACTTCTTCTTCTTTTTTCCAATTTCTCAAAAACCAAATAGAAAACAAAATAACAAAATAGGATTGAGATACTACGTTCACAACGTTTTCATAACACTTTCACAATAAATCTTAAGTGACAAAACTGTTATTAATTTTTATTTGAGTTCAATACTGACATCACTTTTTTATTCACCAATAACAACTTGACTTATTGTAAAAATGTTATAAACGTAGTATTATTGCAAAATGAGAGCCACAAAGGAACTCTCTCTTTCTTGTATGGTGCATGTGTTATGTTTCTAACAAATGGGACCGCCACACCACCCTTTCAAAAATGCCCGAAATGAGAGGAGGATGACAATTTGAAAAAAGTGGAAGAGAACTACTTTATATTTTAACCACTTTGGGAAGAAATAAATAAATAATAATAAAGAAGCCTAGGAATAGGATACGCCTTATTCTGTGAAAGACAGGTCAAAAGTGTAGAATATGCATGTGATCTTTGTTAATAAGGAGCTGATTACAGCATCAATTATAATATATAGTGATTAGTATCAAAAAGGTGTCTAGCACGATCGCCTATGTAAGCTACATGGGGAAAGGACAAAATAGGAATTGAATTCGTGAGGATCAGAGACTCGGAGATTTGCCCAAATAAAAAAATGTCCATGTTTTTTCTTCTTCTTCATTTTATGGTTTGAGTTTTTAGAATCATTTTGCTAACAAATGCTGATAAAGTATATGATGGTTCAAATAAGAGATTTGAGATTTAATTTTCGTTTACACCAAAGATCGATTAGTATCTTGATCTGATGATGAATTGATTTGAAACTTTTTATGAGGTCAAAAAAATGTTTGGAAATATAATGGTCCATGTTCAAAATGTTTTTTTTTTTTTTTTTTTTTTAACAAACTTTTCCCTTTTTTTTTTGTAAGGGCAAAGTTTACAAACTTTTATTGTCTTTTTAGTCAAAAATAGCTAAGTCCCTTCATTTATATGGGCTTTAATCAATTACATGTTTTAAACAATATATTTACACTAAAGATCGATTAGTGTTTTGGTTTGATGATGAATTGATTCGAAACTTCTTATGAAGTCAAAAAAATGTTTGGGAATACAATGGTCCATGTTCAATTTTTTTTTTTTTTTTTAGTATACAAACTTTTATTGGTGAGTTATGGAATCAATTTTACTTTCTTGGTCTCGACATGGGGGTGTTGTTAGGTTGCTTTTAGAGGTTGTGTCTCTTTAAAAAAAATATGGAGAAATTACACTTTACTACCTTAAACTATATTTTAAATTACACTTTGCACCATAAACTTTTCAAATGCACGTTTTGCACCCTAAATTATGACTCTTGTTACACTTTGCACCCCAACATTAAATTTGCCATTAACTTGGATGAAAATATAAAGTTTAGGTTGTAAAGTGTAATCAAGAGTATAGTTTAGGATGGTAAAGTGTAATTTTTTCTTTGTTTGTAATGGATTGAGAAGATGGCAATTGGGTCATTTCACATAATATCATACTTTTCCATCCAAGTTAACGGCAAACTTAACGTTAGGGTGCAAAGTGTAACAAAGGTCATAGTTTATGATGCAAAATATGCATTCGAAAAGTTTAGAGTGTAAAATGTAATTTAAGGCATAGTTTAGGGTGGTAAATGTAATTCCTCCTAACAATATATAGTATAGATTAGGGGTATTCACCAAACCGAAAAAACTGCAAAAACCACACCAAAACCATCCACAAAATGGCATAACCACACCACACTGCAAGTAACAGTGCACCGCACCGCATGGTGCAGCTTAGTTTGCGGTTTTATAATAAGAAAACCGCACAAACCGTACCACACCACACTCTTTCTATATATTAATATATTTATTTTTTAAATATTAAATATATTATTAATAGTTTAATAACCCTCGTATTCAAAAAAAAAAGTTTAATAACCATAGCAAGTGTTGATTAGGAAAGCCAGCCCAAAATAAAGAAAAACAGTTTCAAATTGTATCTTATACACCGCATCGCACATGTAAACGCAAAAATGAGGTGCGGTGCAGTTATGATTTTGGCTAAATTCTAAACTGCACCATACCGTACTACACCGTACATATAACCACAAAAATGATATACGATGCGGTTATGGTTTTAGCTAAACCGCAACGCAAAATGCGTTGCTAAAAATGACCTAAAACCACACCCCACCGCATGCGAACACCCCCAAACTATAGATTCAAACTTTAGATTCACATTTGATATCGTTTTTTATTGAGACTTGTGAGGGGGAAAAAAAAAATGAAACTCCTTGAATGTAAATGTTGAACACAAAATCCCATTTTCCCTTTGTAAAAAATGATTTCATACATGCATGTGTGTAGACTGTAGAGTGTTAATAAGTTTCCATAACTAGGATGTAGGTTTAAGTCTTATGAATAGAAAAAAAAAAAAATATATATATATATATATATATAATTTTAGAAAAGAAACCTCTTCATAAATTTTATAGTGCCAATGATGTTTTCTTTTTTCAGTTGGAAAATGAAAGAACAGGTTGCAAAACATGCCAAAGTGGCTCCCCCAAAGTTAGACATGTGATTTCATCTTATGAAATAATCTATTTTAATTGACAAAGGAAAATTTCTTTGGTCTGCCACTAATCTCTTCGTCCACGTCCCATGGCATCTCCACCCCCTTGTTCCCCAAAACTGTACAGTTTTACTTTTATATATTGAAAGGAAAAAGATATAATGAAAATGAGAATTGAAAAGAGAGAACTTTGTAATATACTACTAGTTATTTGATTATTATTATTCCCTTTTCTTTTTTAATTAGTAATTGCCACAGTGAAATGGTAAAGTAACCACCTTTTTTTTTTAGAATCGATAAAGTAACAACCTTTATAACGGGAGTTAGTAACTTGGTGAAGATGATATTAATGGTATTACGGTAGATCCAAAGAACAGTAATAATTTGTTCTAACATATATACGCACAAAAAAAATGATATTTTCATAAAATTTTATTTATATGCACTTTATACCTTAAGTTTTCAACTTTAAGGTCCCTTTTAAATATGATTTTCAATTTTTAAAACTTGTAATTTACATTACGAAGTATTATAATAATGTTTCTCTCAAAAAAAAAAAAATTACTATAATAATGTCAATACATCCCTTACCTCATTTCAAGCTATAAAACTGTTATTAGCCCACATAAAATACGTCATTTTTAGAAGAAAAATATAATGGGATGAGAGATAGAGAAGGAGAGAGAGAGAGAGAATTTAGGAAAACTTAACTGTTATTAGCCCACACAAAACGATGTCATTTTTAGAAGAGAGAGAGAGAGAGAGAATTTAGGGAAACTTAAGAAAGTTTGGTTAGCAATAAGCAAGACTTGATTAAATTGGATAGGGTGTTAAGTTTTCCAAAATCTAAACCAACTAAACCCATTGCATCTTTTTTTTTTCTTTTTCCTTTTTTGTCTTTAAAAAAAATAGAGCTTTTTAATTACATGTCAATTTCTTATATAGATTTCTTCTAGTGATTAGCACATAGCTAACCGTCTCTCTCTCTCTCTTTCTCTCTCTCTCTCTCTCTCACACACACACACATTAGATCCCCACTTTCACCAATGTGTTTTTGCTCTTTCATTCTTCTTCATCCTCCTCACTCTCGCTCTTGCTATCTCTCCATTGATTGCTAGGTTTGTGTCACTAATTTACCCCTTTGTGATAATATTAATAACTCACTAAATTTCATATTTCTTTCTCAAGCACAAACAACCAATCAACAAAGTTTATTTTAAAAATAAATTAAAAAATTCAACAAAGTTTGCCATGCCCTTCAGATTTCTTATCCCATCCCAATATTATTATTTTTTACTTTTGGATCAAATACATTGATGATGAAAAAAGAAGAATTTTTACTCTCTTTTTTTTTTCTTTTCTTTTTTTTTTTTCTTTTTTTCATAGAAAGTGTAGGAAGAGTTAAGGGATTTGTGGGATTTATATTATTTCTTATATAATTGTCATAACTCCACAACCTTCTTGAGATCTGACCGTTTACTCGAAGGAGGAATGAAGTCAGTTTCACCCGATTCATTGTTCCATAGAAAGTGCAATAAGAGTTAAAAGATTTGTGGGGTTTATGGTTAAATATTTATATAATTGTCATAACTCCACGGCCTACTCAAGATCCAACCATTTACTCGAAAGTGAAATAAATTCAGTTTCACTCAATTTGACAGCCACTAGTGTATCCCAAAACTTGTTAGATAAACAAATTAAAAATTAAAAATTATTAAAAAAAAAAAAACTTGTGATTGAAGGAGCACATTAACATCATTGATTGCAATACCTAGGGTGTAAATAGAGTTATAAGTAGAGAGGCCCATGTAAACAGAACCCTAATATATAAAATGCATTTTATAGTTAAAATTATTATTAAAAATAAGAAATAAAATTGGAACCCACGTATGAATTCTTAATGGTTTGTAACTTGATTACCCACTTGACCAGATTTGCAAGATATAAAATGCCATTGGACAAAGATACTTTATATTGGTCAATCAAAATGTTGAAATTGAGTATGATTTTAGAATACAACTTTTTTAGAAAAAGAAAAAAGGATACAACTTTCTAGTGGCCGGCGGAGGCGGCGTTGGCACTTTGGCAGTGCCATTAGTCCATTTTTCTGTCAAATGTCATAAATAATTTCAATCTTTTTTTTTTTTTCCTTTTTTTTCTTTTTTGAGAAAGAAATAATTTCATTAATCTATATAGTGTATTACTTTGATTCATGATTAATGAGGTTTGAGTTTGAGACTCTATGAATTCCTAATTGTAAGTGAGAGAATGCTCTTTTGGGATTCTATCTACAGTGTATTACTGTTCAATTTTTCGCTCAAATACAGTGTTTTAATGTAAAACCATTAAAACTAATAAATAAGTTTTGCTAACAATACCATTATATGGCTTATTATTTATGCCTATCAACACCTGGCCAATCACCAAAGAAAGAATATTCCATTTAAAAGGAAAGGGTATCATTGGGTGTGCTGGAATATGATCATATTTGTCAAATTTTTTGAAAACAAAATACACCCAACATAAAAATGTAAAGAAAATGAGAAAAAGAATAAGTCTATCGCCATAAACTTTTTCACAATCTTACCATAATTTTGATACGTGACGATTTGTAAGTAGTGAAAAAAAATAATGAGTTCATGTAAATTAATTTTCATCATTCACGAATTACCACATAGCAAAATCGTAACAAAATTGTGATAAAGTTGTAGGGGTCTCAAACTGAAAGTATAGTTACATAACATGGTTAGCAAAAAAAAAAAGCAGCCCCACCAATAAGGCTTTATGGCATGAGTGATGGACGGTGACCGACCCTTCTTCAAAGAGAGTTTTTCTCTCTACTTTTTATTTTGTTTTTGTTTCCCTCTAAATCCAAATCAAACCTGACAAAGCGGAAGTCAGCTCTCTGTATCACCAACCATTTTTTTAGTCTTTCTCGGACCATCATCCCCTTTCCTTCTCTCTCTCTCTCTCTCTCTTTAAACAAATTCTAAATATGAAAAAATATATATTCTAAAAATATAAGAAAATCTAAATTACAAAATCGAACCTAATGGCTTGCACATTACACAGACCAGTACCAGCAGGTCCAACTCCAACAAATTTTGCCTGTAAAGGTACCTAAACTTTTATAAAATTAAAAAAATAAACCCTTTTTTCAAAAATTTTAATAGCATTACCACCACCTTTTTACTGTTCTTCTCAATTTTCACCTTCTGCATCAATTTGAATTTCCACCACATAACTTGATATTTACTAGCAAGCAACCAAAAACAGATTTCACCTCAAAAGGATTTAAATTCAACAAAAAAGCACCTGAAATTACTCTCACTGATTGATTCATTTACCATTTCAAATAAAAATGCAAACATACCATAATAAGCCATCTAGAGTGATTACTGATTAGACTTTTTTTTTTAAAGTAAAAAAAAAAAATGAAACATATAAAATGTGAAATAAATTAGCTAAAAAAAGAAAAACAGAAAACCAACAGTAAACATTAAACAGTTTAATGAGTGAGGTAGTGAATTTAAATCAAGAAAAAACATATAAAAATGAGAATTATCATAAGCTAAAAAAAGAAAAAAGAAAAAACAAAACAAACATTAAACATTAAACATTAAACATGAAAAACAGTTTAATGAGTGAGGTAGTGAAGGCATAGCTGTTATTGTTGCCGTTAGTGATAAGCACGCCTGGCACTTCCATCATCACCATCATTCCCTCCAACCTCTCTCTCTCTCTCTCTCTCTCTCTCTCTACAATTCTTCTTCTTCTTTCTCAGCCCCACTTTCCTTTCTTTTCTTTTCTTTTCCTTTTTCTCTGTCTCACTTTTCTTTCTTTTCCATCCCACAAACAAAAGAAAAAAAAAAATCTAAAAATTTCGTATTTTGATTCTCTCTTTTAATCTCAATCGTTGAGATTGGATCTGGGTTCTTCTTCATTTCAATTCTCATCTTCATTTCCAGGTACTCTCACAGATTCAAAGATTTCTTTTTTGTTTTTTTTTTTTGGTTTTTGAATATACCCATTTGAGACTGTGCTGTTTGTTTATGAATTGTTATGGAAATGAGAGAACTTGAATATGTTTTTTGCTTTGTTTTATGATTTCGAGAGTTGGGTTTGATCTGATTCATGGATTGGTCTGTGACTATTGAATTTCACTGATCTGGGTCGAATTAACAGCTTGCTGTTTTGCATGATTGAGCTGAGCTGAGCTGAGTTTGCTTGAATTTATGTGAAAAAAAAAAAATTGTTTTTACCACATGATATTGAATTTCGTAATTTTGGTATTTGTAACATTTAATAAGAATGTTGGGTTTCTCGAGATTAGTTTATGTCTGAAAACCGTGCCATGTATTATAATTTGGTTTTTTTTTTTTTTTGGGAGCAAACAGTAATATGTGTGATATGTATTTAGAATGCTATTGGAAGCCGTGATACTTGTTTGCTGATGTGAATGTTGTCTTTGCCATTGCCTTCAGTTTGTTTTTTGATACATCTTCTGTTTGGTTTTGGTTCTATTGGGATATTTAGTGGCAATGTGTTGGATGTTGTGCAGTCTGTGAGTGTGCACGTCTTAAGTTTTTCTCATGTGGATTTTTTCTCTGTTTATGTCTCTCATTTTAAGGTTTTAACTTGCACTCATGCCATGTTGACTTTGGTGTGCCATTGCCACATACTTCTGTGTAGACAACTTCTTGTTTTGAATTTTGATGCTTGTGAATGCTTTAAGTAGTTAACCGTAGATGGAACACCCATCTGAAATAAGTTTTGAATTCCACAATTAAGTTTGACAAGCAATAAGAAAGTATATGAAAACCTGGGGGTGATGGATTTTGGTGCAATTTTCCATTGACCATGAAAACGTTTTCAGTTTGACAAGCAATAAGAAAGTAGATGAAAACCTGGGGCATGATGAATTTTGGTGCAATTTTCCATGGACTATGAAAACGTTTTCAGTTGACTAGCAATTTTCAGTTACCAATTCACCCTTAGGCCTTGGAGGAGCATATATAGAGATAGGATCAAATGCCATGCCCTGAAAAAGCTGGGTTGCATGCCAAACATGAGAAAATATGATATCATGTTTTCTGAAAAAGTGTTTTACGCTGAAACAAAACAGGAACCGAAGTGTAGATTAAATTTTTACTGTGAGCATGTGTGCAGTGTGCCCTTCTAGTTCCTTGATTTTAGGCTAAATGCTAATAAATTATATGGCTGTAAACTTCTATGCGCATGTACTATTAGAAACTTTACATATACTTGACAGAAAGCCAACTGCTATTCAATTTTTCCTGCCATAAATAACTTCATTTCTCCTGTACCATGGTCAAATCCATGGTTGGATATTTTGCTACTCTGTTTTTTTTTTTTTTTTTTTTAATGGAAAATTATGTTGGACATGTTTTAAGTATTGATAGCAAGAAATTCTATGCTGGTATGTTGTCTCCTGTGCAATAGAGTAGCTACCATAAATGTTTTTTTTTTTTCCTGTTTTCTTTAGTAATTTGTGAATTTTGTTTACCCTTCCCTTCTCACTCTAAGTAGTGAATCATTTTTCAGGTTCTTTCTGTTTCTATCTTCAAGCCAGAGTCGTGAAAACCAAGTAGTTAAAGCTCCAAAAACAGTATGTCTGTTTCCATGAGAGATTTGGATGAAGTTTTCCAGGGAGCTGGACAAAAGGCGTATCCTTTATCTAATGAATAGTCAATTTCTTTACAGTTTTTAAGTCTAATAAACTTAGGTTGCAAATTAGGGTAAACATATAAAAATGTAAATATGACGAGTATTACAGTAGCGTTTACGCTGTTTCTGCGACTGCAGTTCTTTTTATCTTGGGTATGGGTTTTGAATTCGATCTCTTACTTAGGAAGACTCCTGTGTTATTCTCCTTGACAATGTATAGTGGACTTGAAATTTGGCGCATTGAGAACTTTCGTCCGGTTCCTGTGCCAAAGTCTTCTCATGGCAAATTTTTCATGGGAGACTCCTATGTGATCTTGAAGGTAACTGATTTCGTGGTGATCCAAATTCTGTTCTCATGTATTTATATTATTTTTTCAGCAGAATGTTAAGATGGATAAATGGGAATGCTCGGAAAGATAGGATTCTAAATGAGAAATCTGCTTTAAGATAGGGGTAGCTCCTCTTGATAAAAAGTTGAGGAGAGTTGCTTGAGATGGTTTGGTCATGTTCAAAGGAAAGTGAGAAATGAAATAATAAGAAAAAGTAGTTGATCTAAGTTGAGGGAACGAAAAAAGGTAGAGGAAGGCCAAGAATAACATTAGTAGAAGTAATAAAAAGGACATGTCAATTAGGGAAGTAACAAAGAGCATGACTTCAGATAGAATAGAATGGAGGAAATGAATCCATATGGAACCATACTAATTTTTAGAGGATCCATAGCTGGCCCCAAAATTTGGGACTAAGGCTTTATTGTTGTTGTTCTAGCAAAATGTGGCTTATAATATTTCTCAGTTAGCTATTGCTGGTTATTATGATGGCTAGACTCTCTTCCTTTATAATAGGGGCACACACAACTCTATTTTTGAACATTATTACTTGCTAAAAGTCTGGCTGAAAGGAATTATGCAACATGAGCATATTATGGAATAAGAGTTTGATTTCAATCATCTTTACTGTTTTGGATGAGGTTCATGGTAGATTGTGTATGTGCTAGAACCTCAAATAACACTCAATATCAATGCTTTCTATAATGATTTAGAATTAATGTTCTCTTGCATATCTTTATAGAGCTAGTCAAATTAAAACATTTTGACTTTATATGTTGCATCTATTGCTTTAGATAATACTTATCATTTATGGAATGCATATATGGCTAGATTCAACATATGAAATCATATCTTTTTTAAATGATAATGTGTACCTGTATTGACCTGGGTACTCATATTTCTAGATTTGTTGATCTGATAATTCTAATTTCAATCATGTGCCTGTGCCTTGTGTCTGCACAAAATCGATATTTTGCTATTGCAAGCCCTAGCATCAATACAGAATTCTAAACCTCCATTTTCCATTTACTGTGACTGATGTGGCTTTCTTTAATAATATATGTAGCATCATACATGGTGTTTGAATTGCTGCATACTAATTTAAACTTTGACTCTGGATTTCCTTCGTTGTTTTTATGGTGTATGTCCTATGTAATTGAAACAGTTTTGTTGATAGGTGCTTTTAGTTGTCTGAGTTGTGAACTTAGTAGATGTCTAAGAATCTCATTATGTAGTGATCTTTTTCTTTCTTACTTGTTGCCTGCAGACAACCACCTTAAAAAGCGGTGCCTTACATCATGATATCAATAAGTCCATATGCTAATTTAGTTGTTAACTTACAAAACACAATTTTTTCCATGCAGACGACTGCTTTAAAAAGCGGTGCCTTGCGTCATGATATCCATTACTGGCTTGGTAAAGATACATCTCAGGTAAGCTATAGTCACATAGTTCTAGTTCATGTCCAATTTTCAATTCCCAGGACATGAATTTTTATTTGGTGACCACAACATTGTCAATCAGGATGAAGCTGGTACGGCGGCCATCAAGACAGTTGAACTTGATGCAGCTCTTGGAGGACGTGCTGTTCAGTATCGTGAAATACAGGGCCATGAAACCGAAAAGTTTCTATCCTATTTTAAACCGTGTATTATACCTCAAGAAGGTGGAGTTTCTTCAGGATTCAAGCATGCTGAGGCTGAAGAACACAAGACGCAGTTATATGTTTGCAAAGGAAAACATGTTGTTCATGTAAAGGAGGTTAGTCCATGGAGAACTTCTGTGTTGATGAGGGATTAGTCTTAGTGTGCAAGTGTAATATAAAGTATCTATTTTCCGTTTTGAGTTGTTTTTGTTGGTGACAGGTTCCCTTTGCTCGATCTTCCCTTAATCATGATGACATTTTTATTCTGGATACCAAGTCTAAAATTTTTCAATTTAATGGTTCCAACTCATCTATTCAAGAGAGGGCCAAAGCATTAGAGGTTGTCCAGTACATTAAAGATACTTATCATGATGGCAAATGTGAAGTAGCTGCTGTTGGTAAGTGGACAAATATACTGAAGAGTTCAGAGATGATTGTTAACTACTATCACTTTTTTGATTCTATGTACTTGACTTTCCATGCAGAGGATGGAAAGTTGATGGCTGATGCTGAAGCTGGTGAATTTTGGGGTTTCTTTGGTGGCTTTGCTCCACTTCCTAGGAAAACAGCTAGTGATGAGGATAAGGCTGTTGATTCTCATCCTACTAAGCTACTCCGGTATTTGTGATATCATTACTAGGATCTTTGCTAAAAATGCATCCCATTATTTCTATATTGATCACCATGATATTATTTTAGAAATCCATACATGCATGTGTATTATTCTCTCTCTCTCTCCCCCCTCCCCTCTCTCCCTCTCTTGACAGGTAAATACACAACACACGCTTGCACACAGAATTGAACCTGTAACTTAACCAGAACCTCTTACTTACAGGGGAGGAGATGGAATATGGTCTAAGGACAATTTGCATATGCATGTGAACCTTTTTTCTTTTTTTTCTAGTTTCAAACTTTCCGAGGTTTTCCTATTTAAAGTTAGGATAAAAGATAACCAGTCCAAATTTGTTAATAAAAAAATTCTCAAAGATGCAAATTCATTTATGATCATTACTGCTTCATATAGTAAGATGAAGCTTCGTTTATTATATATAGGACCCAATTATGTTGTAGTTCTGACAGATACATATTTTCCTCTTAAGTATTGAGAAGGGGAAAGCAGGACCTGTCGATGCTGATTCTTTGACAAGGGACTTGCTAGACACAAATATATGCTATGTACTAGATTGTGGTATAGAAGTATTTGTATGGATGGGGAGAAATACCTCTCTTGATGATAGAAAGAGTGCAAGCGAAGCTGCAGAAGTAATGCTCAATGCTTGTTCTTATCAAATATGATTTTGGCACTTCTATGTAAAATTTCAATGACTTTTGTATTATTATTGATCTCACCAAACAGGAGTTAGTCCGTGGCCCTGATAGACCTCAAGCACACATTATTCGTGTAATTGAGGGCTTTGAGACAGTGATGTTCCGCTCCAAGTTTGATTCATGGCCTGAGACAACTAATATAGCTGTGTCAGAGGATGGTAGAGGCAAAGTTGCAGGTCAGTGATTAAAATGATTTCTCCATGATTTTGTCATTTCCATACTTTATAGTTTATACTTCCCTATGACTGTCACCATTATCATGACATAAGCCACAGCTGCAGCATTCTCATCATCACCATATAAATTCTTATTTCTGTGCTCTCTCAATTATTTTGTAGCATTGCTAAAACGCCAAGGGGTTAACGTGAAGGGTCTGTTGAAAGCTGATCCTGTTAAAGAAGAACCTCAACCATATATTGACTGCACTGGAAATCTACAGGTGCTGTATCAATATGTTTATCTATATCTATAATAGTCAACCAGTTAAGTCAGGAACTTGAAAATGAAGGAGGCAATTTTTTTTTTTTCTTTTGTCCTCCCCCCCCTTTAATAGTGCCAAGTAAACCTACTATTTCTTTTTGCAAAACTGCTTGTCAGCAAGAGTTTTGGTAGCCTTACTGCTTATCTTGAAACTCCAAAGCTGCTTGCAAAATCTCCATGTTTACCTAAATGGGAAGCGGATGCCCAAAAGAGGCATGGGAAAGCAGGAAATATGGTCCAAAACATACAAGGCATAACTGAAACAGGAACTTGAGATTTTAGGAAATACAAGAAAAATAATTGGAATCATTTGTAAAATTTTTGGGCAACTAATTAGAAACATAAGGGATTGAAAGGGTCTGCAAGAAATATTTCCTTACTTATCATAGAAAGGGCTCTGGAAACAACTAAGAAGCATGAGACAATTAATTGATTCTTTTTGGTTCATGAGTGTTTCCTAGAATTTGGGGAATGCACAATATGAGATGTCCATTACCTACTTCCTACTCCTTCCCGTGGGGAAATTTTGTAAATATGTTTATAGACCATTGGTCAATTTTTACCTTGCTTTATAATTGTGTTGCTAATGGTAGTTAATCCTGTTTGCGCAGGTCTGGCATGTGAATGGCCAGGAAAAGACTCTCCTTCCAGCTTCTGATCAGTCGAAATTTTATAGTGGAGATTGCTATATCTTTCAGTATTCGTATCCTGGAGAAGATAAAGAGGAATACCTTATAGGAACATGGTTTGGAAAGATGAGTGTTGAGGTGAAATTTTTTAAAATATTTAATTGATTATTTCAACACTATATTGAGCATATCATAGAGCATTTTAAACGCTGCAAACATTTCCATAAGAAAGGCCTAGGGAAGTTAAAGGGCTGATGATTTTAAGAGTGGGAAACAATTGAGCTTTAGTGTTTTCAATTGCAAGAGTATACAGCAGCTGTCAGATCTTGTTTAATGGCCTAGTGTTTTAGTTGTACCTTGTTCTTTTCCTGCATATGTTTTGTCTGTTTTATCATTATACAAATAGTGCAGTTGTGTTTTGATTGATGAAGTTCATTTTTTATTTATTATTATTTTTTATAATACTGTTAATAAAATCCAGCAGCATTCGTTGACTCAAAAGTTTTGTTAGCTTTTAATACCCTAAACTAAACCCCCCCCCCCCCCCCCCCCCCAACCCCAATTCCCCCCCGCATTTTATAATGGTGATGTTGAAAGATTGAATGGCCGTCAGTCCTCTCTTTATTTGAACACAATAACAAAGTAAGATTCAGTTGTAAATAAATAAAAAGAAATAAAACAAAACCCTCTTGATTTAAACATGAATTTATAGCATACGGTATATGCGTACTGATCAACTCCTGATAGCATTCTTTTGGAGGCTGCTTTGCTTTCTGTCTGGACTCTGAAGACCAGAAGTTGTTATTTTCTATTTTGGTCTATAGCTAATTTGGTTTTAATGGTTCTCTTTTTTAATAATCACACCTACAGGAACATATAAATATGTATCTCTGCTATAAATATACCACAATGTTGCTATTATAAATTTATTTGTTGTTTACTTTTAGTGCATTTGCTACTGAAAATAGGATGAAAGGGCTTCAGCAGTGTCACTGGCAAGCAAGATGGTTGAGTCATTGAAGTTTCTGCCCACCCAGGTAGTTTTTCTTTGCGTGAGATTTTTGAATCTGCTGTTTTATTGATAAAATTATGTCCTTATTCCTTTCAAATGACTCACACTGATGGTATTTGATATTTATGCTAGGCTCGCATCTATGAGGGAAAAGAACCAATTCAGTTTTATTCAATCTTCCAGAGCTTTATTGTTTTCAAGGTTTGTAGAATCCTAATATACCATGAAAGAAATTCAAGGTAAGAAACTCATATTTCTTCAAATTTTCAGGGTGGTCTTAGCGATGGATACAAAAATTACATTGCAGAGAAAGAAATTCCTGATGAGACATATAAAGAGGATGGAGTTGCATTATTTCGAGTCCAGGGCACTGGACCTGATAATATGCAAGCAATACAAGTTGAAGCAGTACGTCTTTTTTTTCCCCTCTTTGTACTTCTAGACTCTATAGATTTGTGGGTTTTCTCCCTTTTTTGGTGGGCATACACTTGTTCAGTATATTAAAATAATTTACATCTTTTTCACTTCCTTTTTCTCTTTTTTGTTGAATCAGGCTGCATCATCTTTGAATTCTTCGTACTGTTACATTTTACATAGTGACTCCACCGTCCTTACATGGTCTGGAAACCTCACATCTGCAAATGACCAGGAGCTGGTTGAGAGGCAGCTCGATCTGATAAAGGTCTGTTGTTTGTATCTCTTCTCCTAAATAATATTATTTTTTTTTTAAAATTTGATTCAACGTGCAGATTCTTTGCGTGTTATATTTTCAGCAACATATTCATAATGAGCAGAGATATTATCAAGAATTTCTATATAGATTTTCACTCTCTTTTTTCATTGGTAATACATTTCTATTCTATTAATACATATTTAATTATATATTGAATTTTGTCAACCAAGTCATTGGTGATTTACTTTAGAGCCAATTTGACTGATCAATTTCTCTTGGCATTATGGCATAAATTTTAATTAAAAGAGGCTTATTACAATTCTTTTTACAATTTTTTTGTTCTGCACATCAGGAGGTCCTTGCTGAATATTCATGTTCTCTTTGTATGGTCAGTTCTTCTTGTCTATCTATTTCTCATACATTGTTAATCGTCTGCAGCCAAATATACAATCCAAAACACAAAAGGAGGGTGCTGAATCTGAACAGTTTTGGGGTTTGTTAGGAGGAAAATCCGAATACCCCAGCCAAAAGATTGTCAAGGATGCTGAAAGCGATCCTCACCTATTTTCTTGCCATTTCTCAAAAGGTATGGATAATTTAAATGTTTGTGGGTAAAATTTGTTTCTTTCACTTTGTTTAAAATAAATAAAAATTGACTCTTTTTGTTTTTTTTTTCTTTCCATGGTTTTGATTACTTTCAAAATGGACACCAATCTGCAGGAAATTTGAAGGTGTGTATATCTTTTAGTTTATCATTTCTAATACAATTATCAGTGTATGCGATCCTGAAAGTTATTTTCATTTATGCTTGTGATGAAAAATGCGTGCGTGTTCCAGAAGTACTTTTCTTTTGCTTATGTTCTCCCTGTGTTTCTATGGTTTGTCTAGTGTAGCTCCTGATGGTTTGATACTTTGTCTTGTATTCAGTTATATTTATCATATGAGAATATCTATGAAACTTTAATAATGAGATGATTTATTATTCACCATTCATGGGGAAAGTCATGCTATAAGGGTCATTACCAATTGCTAGTCCCACTTAAGTGGGGTCAGGTCCTAGGGGGTGGCTGGGAAAGTCTTGCTATAAGGGTCCTACAGCGTTTTTATATGAATGTCATACCATATTAATTCTATTTAATTTTTGCTCCATGAGTTTATTTTGATGTCATTCTTTCAGGTGACAGAGATATACAACTTCACCCAGGATGATTTGATGACTGAAGATATATTCATCCTGGACTGTCAGTCAGAGATCTTTGTCTGGGTTGGCCAACAGGTTGATTCCAAAAATAGAGTGCATGCTTTAACCATTGGGGAGGTAAGAAGAATTAGGCTTTGGCTGGAAGAAATACATTTACTTTGCTTAATCAGCTTGTACCTATAGTAATCAAAAAAATTTATATCATTGGCTTGATAAGAATCTCATGGAGGCTGGATACCACTATATTTAAGCTCGCTCAATTTTCTTCTCCAACTTCCCCCCCCCCCCCCCCCTTTTTTCTTTTGGATCTGCTAGGGGCCTATTGGACCTACAGGCTACACAAAGGAAGGTGGTCATCTCATTTCTTTTAAGCCTTCCTTTTCCTGGTTTAGGCAGGATGTGATCTCAAGGATGGCAAGAGACTTTACTAGCAAATACCCACCTTCTCATTGAAGTCTTTGATTTCAGTTAAATATTGAATTGCAAGTTTAGAATCAATAATCTCTCAATATTTCTAATGCCTGGACACTTCCATTGCTTTTCTTAATGTTGGTTTTTCACTTTCAACAGAAATTTCTTGAGTGTGATTTTCTTCTAGAAAAGTTATCTCATGAAGCTCCAGTATATATTGTCATGGAAGGGAGTGAGCCACCTTTCTTCACACGCTTCTTCACATGGGACTCTGGAAAATTTTCTGTAAGTGACTTCTATAATTATTTTTAAATAATCAACATGACTTCAAATCTTTTGTAAGAATCTTTTCATTTGGGTACAGATGATCGGGAACTCATTTCAAAGGAAACTTACCTTAGTGAAAAATGGGGGTACTCCAACTGTTGATGTAAGACCTCCTTAATCTTTTCCATTTGCTTAAAGATTTCATTGATCTTCAGTAACTGCTTTCTTAGGATTTCATTTACTTTTGCACCAGAAATTCTGTGTCATCCTATGTTGATTTCATCTGTCATATCGATTCACGTCTTTTTGTCTATCTTCAATAATTGTTGCATACTAATATATGTGACAGAAGGAACTCTCATTTATTATCACATTATCCATTCACCATTTTATGACGTAAAAGTAAATTACGCATACTTTGCCTTTGGAAATATTGTACATTAGGTGCTTTGATTTTATTATGTTGCTGCACTTCATTTTTTTCCCTTCTGGATTTCACTTTCTATTAACTTTTTTGAATTATTAAAAAAATTAGATCTTTCTTAAAGTATCATAATCAATCTTTATATCAAGTCATCAAATAATCAGGTCTAAAAGTCAACATATAAAATCATCAAAGCTTGCACATAACTTGATTCTTGTTGAAAGTTAAAAAATGCTAACACTTGGCTTGTATTAACAAATAGATATGACATCTTAACATACGAACCAATTAACTAATACTTTCAGTTCCATCTTCATATTTAGATGGAACACCTTGATATGACTTGTCTGGGAAAAACAAAATAGATTGATGAGATATGTTAATAGACAAACCAATTAACTGCTATATTCTGACTCATGCATTTTCTGGATTCTTGTTGCCACTATTCTGTTTATATATAATTTTTTTATGCATTACTAGAAACCCAAACGGAGAACACCTGTATCTTATGGAGGAAGATCCAGTGTTCCAGACAAAAATCAGCGTTCTAGAAGCATGTCTTTCAGCCCTGACCGAGTTCGTGTAAGGGGTAGGTCTCCAGCTTTCAATGCACTAGCGGCTACTTTTGAGAACCCTAATGCCAGAAACCTTTCAACTCCACCCCCAGTCGTCAGAAAACTCTACCCAAGATCTGTGACCCCAGATTCAGCAAAACTGGCATCCAAGTCTGCAGCTATAGCAGCATTAACTGCCACTTTTGAACAGCCACCACCAGCACAAAAAGTTATTATGCCTCGATCTGTCAAGGGTATGCATTTTTGAGTTTCTTGAAAGCAAATTTTATTATTATTGCACCAATCTACAAAGTTGCTTATATTTGATGTGCTTTATTGTCATCGGTGAAGTGAGCCCGGAGGCCATCAAGCCAAAGCCAAAACCAGAGACAAATGATAATAAGGAGAATTCTATGAGCAGCAGAATAGAATCCCTTACTATACAGGAAGATGTGAAAGAGGGTGAAGCTGAAGATGATGAAGGTCTCCCAATATACCCATATGAACGCCTTAAAATTTCGTCAACAGATCCTGCTGCAGAGATTGATGTGACCAAGCGAGAGGTAAGAATATTGAGGAAGCAATGTAACAATATATTATCATTTTTACATTCTATCATTCTCATTTCAGTTCTGACATTCGTTTAATGCACTGCATGCAGACATATCTGTCGTCAGAGGAATTCAGGGAGAAATTCGGGATGGGAAAGGATTCGTTTTACAAATTGCCCAAATGGAAACAAAACAAGCTCAAAATAGCCCTTCATTTATTCTGAGTCCTTTATTCCCAGCCTTTTCAGCAACTCCCTGCAGTTTAAATTGCAGGTGGAAGAAAGCTTGCTCGCAAATCTGTACATACTCTTTCCTCACGAAAGTTTCACTTTTATTATCGTTAGTAAAACTCATTCAGCATTCTAACTGCAGTACTTTTATTTGCAGTGGGGGAACTCATTCTCAGGAGTACAAGGGACAGCATCAGTGCATTTTTAGCTGCTTCTGCTCCCAAGAAGCTTGTTTTCTTGATAAATGGACAGAACCAGAGATTTTTTTCTCCTACCTTCCGCCCCCACACCCCCCCCCCCCCCCCCCCTCTTTTTTTTTTCTGGTGGTTTGAATGTCTAGCTTTGTTTCTTTGTTGAGTTAGCTGCTTGGTATTCTTTTTGGTCACAGGTTTGTTGTGAGCTTGCATTTTTGTTCATCTTCATTTTCATTTTTTTTGAAAAAAATTCAAATTGATTTTCAGTAGAGTGATAGGGTCTTGCGAATGCAGAGTCTACTTAGGTTGTATTGATAACTGAGGATGGAAGTATGTACAGCAGAGTATAAGAACCAGTTCACTTTATTTATTTGTTTTTGACAATAAAGGTGTGAAATTTTTTTCTTTTTTTTTTCTTGTTTATCTTCCTTCCCTCCCCAAAAAAAAAGAAAGGAAAAGTGGAAAACAAAAAGATTTTTCTTTTACTGTAATCCAATTTTGTTTGGCTGTATGGCAAAATTTAACCACGTCAGAAAGATGGGTTTTTAATCAATTCCTGATACAAGATCCGGGGCTTAAAATTTTTATTGTTATTAATTTTACTGTGTTTCATGAATTGTAGCCCAATTCATTTTGTGTATCATTTTTCCATAGAAAGAAGCGAGGTTAAAACTTTCAATTATATGATTAGCTAATTTGTGCTAACAGATTTATTTATTAAAAAAAAAAATGGTGGGGGTCTCATTTTCCTTAAATATTACAGTTTGTTATTTTTTTTTTTTTTCCCATTATTAAAAAAAATGGTATCTCAGCTCTGCTAGACTAATCTAATTCATACCCATGAGATAGCCCAAAAATCTCATTAGTCGATAATGTTATACATGTAATTTGTTGGTATCATGTTGATTTATCCATATGTTCATACTGTTTTGTGGACCTAGAAGTTTTTTTTTTTATTTTATTTATTTTTTTTTTTTTTTATTAAAGAGAATCGAGCCTCGTACAAGTTACTTTTTGATGTTTTAATGGGATAATTGTGATGGGTGCATATGTTCATACTCTTCTGTGAGCCTTGAAGTTTTTTTTTTTTTTTTTTTTTGGTTTTTGAGAATCGAGCCTGAAACAAGTTATTTTCTAAAGTTTAATGGGATAATTGTGGTAGGTGTCTGTATCTATGTTCGTACTGTTTTGTGGGCCTATAAATTTTGAGAATCGAGCCCAGAACAAAGTTATTTTCTGTAGTTTTAATGGGGTAAATAATTGTGGTGGGTGTTGTATGAACGAAAGCCAGAGATAACAATGATTTTGGTAGTTGGTAAATTGGAAGTTAGTGACCCTTGAAAGGTTGATAGCAATGGAAGAACGGGTGTGGGGAAGGATACCTTCTGTAAAGGGCTGTCCTTTTTTTTAATAAATATTCTTACCCATTAGTAAAAGTTACAACCTTCCAAATTTTGTTGCATTCCAACCCAAATAAACAAAAACACTTACTGGTGGCAATAAATTAAGAACTTTGAACTTTATCACAAACAAATTCCATTTTGTGGAGAATGAACCAATTTGTGCGACAACAATATTAACTATTTTAAAAGGAATATTTAGGTACTTGAAAATCAACTTGTTTACAAGGAATATATAGGTCCTTGTTTTATAAACTATTTTTCTCTCAAAAACAAAAAACTATTTCGGATTTATCTGATCCAAGCTTTTCATTAGTATTTGTAGGCAAAATTGGCCCACTACCACTATTTAGCAAAAAAATTAGCAATTTATCACTGTTCTGAAAATATGTAGGGATCTATCACTTTTTTAAAACTTGACTTTGGCCATGAAACTCAAGTTCTCAAAAAAAAATATACTCTGAAAAATTTTGAAATTTTTTTACGGTACTCGAGTTTATGAAACTCAAGTACCGTAAAAAATTTTCAAAATTTTCCATGGTACTTGAGTTCCGTAAACTCAAGTACCATGAAAAACTCAATTTCGCCAAACTTGAATACCCAAAAAGTGGTATATCTCTACATATGTTCAAAACAATGATAAATTACAACATAATATGCAAAAAGATGCTATTTGACTATTTTCGCCAGTATTTGTGGGACCAATTTCTGGATGCATAACCAAAGAGGTTATTGATCAACTGTGCAAGTTCTAGACTCTACGGAGATCAAAGCTATTTGTTGGTATGGGATCTCATAAAGCCCTTGGACTAGATGATTTTCTTAGCTGTGTTTTACAGAGCAAATACTGGTCTATTATTGTTGTAGAAGCTGAGTCTGAACATTTTCTTTACTTATGCCCATATGCTTACACAAATTAATAACCTTTCATAGCCTTGGTGCCAAAATCAAATAAGATTTCATATTAAGTGGTTTCATGGCCCTTAATTTATGTCATGTACTATATAAAAATGTTTTCCAAATATTTTGGCAAACACATTAAAACCTTTGTTGCTTAAAATAATTTCTACATGGCAACTCTATTACTATTACACTGTCCTCATGCCTATCAGAACTGGTTGAGGCAAACAGTTAACATTTTCAAATCCTTCAGATATTTAACAAAAATCTTAAGGGAAAGACCAATCAAGGAGTAATGCTCTCAAAGTGGCCTAAATGCTTGTTGAGCCAAGTCACTTGGCCCAAATGCTAAGTATGTCGGACTTCCAATGTTTGTTAACAAGCCTAAAAAAGAAATATTTGCTCATGTTGCTGACTGGGTTAAATCAATAACTAAAAAATGGAAAGATCTTATCACAGGCTACCAAAATGACCTCACCAAAATCTATTGTGTCTTCTCTTCCAATAACTCAAGAATGGAAGGTTTGACCTGATTAAAATTGAAAAGTTCCTTCAACTTGCATTGCATACTTAATTAACTGCAATCTTATTTTGAAATGTAAAGGCTCAAAAACAAGACAACCCCAAACTTTAGAGGCTAAAGACATATTTTAGTCTATTGTGTTCCCACTTCATACTCTTATTTCACTAGTGTGTGTGTTTGTGCACGCACGCGCGTGCATGTGTATAATTAAGGAAATACTGTAATACTATAAGTCAAAGACTAAGGGTCTTGGGTAATAAATAATAATCTCCCCCCAAGAAAGAGAAGGAAGAGATAAGAAAAATAAGAGGAAAGGAATGGAGAAAGTTATACCAGATTGCTTTATTGAATTGTTACACTTGCACTTACACAGGTTTAGTTGGCCCTAAAACTGCCTGTAACTAATTTGCTAACTAACTCCTCAACCAATTTCACAACACCCTCTACCAACCCTTTCTTGATCCATTCTTGCCATTTCTTACAACCAACCTTGCGATTTGTATATGTTACAACATTTACGTTCATTACACATACAATGTAGTGACAAACTGTTTTAACTTCTGTGACAAGTTGATTGGCAACTTCTTTGGCCTCAAGAGGTTGCCAATTTGGTTAACTTCCTAAAAAGATCCTACAAAAATAATCAACTCAACAAATTTAAATGCCTCATTGTTCTTTTTTAATGAAGCAGTGATGAGAATAACGAATTAAATCGTGAACAAATTATCAAAGAAGCTACTAAGAAATGAACAAAAAGTAAATTAATTGAGTTTCAGCCTGCTTTTGATGTTCTTGCTACAGGTGGTAGGACAACTGAATCAAGTTTCCCAGGATAAGGAGTCCATAAGCCTAATCCACCCCTACTCTCTTTCATTCCACTACCTTTCCCGCTAAGCTCGGTGAGGTTCTTTACCCATTCAACCGCGGAAGAATGCTCCCTCGTGTGTGGGTGCAGCACAAACAGTGAGTTGTACTCGCAATTTGGAAACATAAAAAACTTGAAGAAATCCCGTAACCTGTATACAACATAGCCAAAGCTCAATTGATCTCTGGGTGTGAAGAGGTCAACCTCATTGAACCACAAGCAACTAAACAAGTTACTCATTTGTGTATGTTCTCGTATGATAACGGCTCCTTCTGGCACATCTGCATTTCACAACTCTGTCAATATTATGAAGAACAAATGTATCATATATACATTAAGAAATCCCCTATCTCTTCTTCTTCTTTTTTTTCGAAATCACAAATGTAGAGCACCACCTTTTTTGTAATATTACTATATAGTCTTTGTTAAATTACCAAATATCCCAAAAACTTAAGCTATTGGGATATAGCAAATTTAATTATTTAACCATATATTTCTAATACTCCCCCTCAAGTGTGGGCTAAAACTACCTCTTTACTAGGTGAGACCCAATACATGGGATTTCAAATGGGAGGTAGAGTGAAAGAGATAAGGATAGAACTCAGGACCTTTTGCTCTAATACCATGTTAAATTACCGATTGTCCAAAAAACTTAAACTACTGCAATATGGTAAATTTAATTAATTGACCACATACTTCTAAAAATCTTCTTCATTATTAGCTTACTATACTAGAGTAAAATACAAGATCAACTTTTATAATGAAAACAACTTGGTAGAGGTTGACCTCAGTGAACTAGTTCTTTTGCATCATGGGACAGGCTCCTCTGACACAAAAGGTTGTGCCCTCTCTCTACATATAAACTAAACTGTGGAAATTATCTTTGGAAAAGAAATACTATGGTCACAAGTCTTTGAATTTTCCAAAACCTCTAATGCAATTTTTCTCACCAATAATAGCTTGCTTTGTCCATTCTCCATTGTTCACAAATAAAATTTTATGATGTACACAAGCACTCTTGGATTAAAAAGACCAAAGAGAACCAAGTAAAGAACCAAAATGTCTAGTCTGCTATCTTACCACTAATGGTTTTTCCCCCAGGTCTCCATGATGGCATCCCTTCATAACGGTAAATTTTCATGTGGAGATCAATAAGAGGTCGGGCATATCGCTTTCTCCGCTTGTTTGCATCAGCTTCCTCATAAATACTACGGTGATGTTTGTGCTGAGCGATAGCAAAAGTATGCTTTCCACGCCATAAATATCTGAAAACCAAAAGTGGTTCCTTTAGAAAGCAGTTTCTCCTTGATATCAGTAAGAGAAATGCAACAATGTAGAGCAAGAACAAAAAGTTTGGTACGACAGGGTTTTTTGGAAAAACTTATCTTGGATGGACCTGATTTTTTTTTAATTAATATCTTGGACGGGCAATCTTAACATTAAACTATTCCACTTGTAAGGTAAAAAGAGAACATCCCAAATCACAGATCATAAGCATTTTTCTGCCTTCCATCTAGATAGGTAGAAAGCT
Source organism: Quercus ilex subsp. ballota (assembly GCA_032727855.1). Classification (NCBI taxonomy): domain Eukaryota; kingdom Viridiplantae; phylum Streptophyta; class Magnoliopsida; order Fagales; family Fagaceae; genus Quercus; species Quercus ilex. The sequence goes on from CM064918.1 coordinate 5,784,402, forward strand.
TCATCAGTTCTTCCCTAACACCTCATGAACACCCCGCTAAACCATTTATTTGCTGAGTTAAGGTAAGAAAAAGAACAGAATCTCTAAATGAAGAAACCAAAAACCTCCACTTACTGAGCCTAATAAACTATTTGACCTTTCTTTTTTTTCGTTTGGCAAGTACAAACCATAACTAAAAGTACTATATAAAAAATAAACTATAACTAAAAGTGCAGAAAGGGCATAATGCATGTACCAAACCATCAAGTTGAAACTGATACTTATTTTAATGAAACCAGAAAGCATAACAAACAAAATATTCAAAATTTTCGTTTCCTCTCATTTTTCTCAACTCAATGAAGTGCCAGTTTAAAGCTCTATTTCCCGACTGAATGAAACCAGAAAACATAACAAACAAAATATTTAAAGCTCTATTTCTCAACTGAATGAATATAAAATGCAATTTCCCACCGTCTCAAGACACAAATATACATACACAAATGCAAACAAAGATACACATGCCAGAAGATACTTAGGAATTTTAGAAGATACCTTTCTAGCATTAGCAATGGATCAACAATCAGTTCCATTTTACCATCAATCCAAATGCTGTACTGAGCTTGAGGGAACAATCTGTGGAGTAAAATCTTAGGAATTTTTCCATTCCTTCTGGGTTCATCATAAGGTGGATGCTTCAGTAAGACAAGACGCCAGATACCCACCCACTTCCCCCCATTACCATCATCTCTGATAGTAACATTTTCCTTTATGAATTTGAGGGAAATCTCATCCAACACCATAAGAAAACAGAAGAGCTTCTTAGAGCGAAGGCTTATATTTGAAGGCTGATGAGGTAAATCGTATCCATCAAAAATTCCAGATGCAACCACAAACCGACACTTCTTGACATATTTGATGTCTGAAGGAGCCATTTCAGCACCACTATTTCGAATAAATCCACAGTGCACCTGAAGGACCAGCATATAGTAAATAATAGCTTATTTAAATATATGGGGAAAAGAGAATAGCGACAAACCATATGAATTTTCAACATACATGAAATCAGAAAATCAACATGAAATTGATAACAGCAGCCTCCCCTTCATCATTCTTCTTTTAGGTAAAAATATGTGCTATAGAATGCGACAAAAGAATTTTATTTTCATTGTCAAAATACAAATAATCAATTGAAACTCATGCTTAACTTCATCATGACCATAAACATCCTAAATATTAGCAGTGGTAATAGTAGCAACAAAACAACAAACAGTAAGAACAACACCATCAATAACAATAATAAAATACTTAATTTCACCTTCATGGTTGAATTTAGTTTAAAACTCTTCTCTCTCTGCGACCAACTTTCTTGTCCTCCAAACAGTGGAGCTGTCTGAGATCTATTATTCCATTGGTCATCTTCCATGACAAAGAATAAATCTTTGACAAATCTATCATGAGTCCTTCCCTCTGGAATAACTACTTTATCAGGGTCGTTGGCAAGGGGAATTGGACAGCCTAGTTAATATGAGCAAATCAATACCAATTATTACAACTAAGCAAAGATCAACACATCAGATAAGAAACATTGCCATGATCTTACGGTGTTGAGGTTTCGGTACAAGCCCCATTGTGTCTAACACTGTGTATACTTTGCTATCTTTGTTACATATAGCTGCATGACAAGCAGAAAACCATCATATTATCACAAACCAGAGAGAGATATCTGCAAATATAGTAAAAAAAATTTCAAAAATGCAGATCTTTTCCACTAAACATACATGATGTAATTCTATCATGTTTGCATCAGTGACTAGCAATCCAGTATTATGGTGTAAGTAATATCTGAAATATTCACAAGATTCTCTAATATTAAGAATTGTTACAGAATGATAAGAACACAGCCCTGCCCTTGAACCCCTCAAAAATAAGATCCATATACATTCTTTCTTCCTGATTCAAATGCATTTCTTATTTTCCACATTAATTCATGAATAGCTGCCAAATTTATAGCTTTTACGGGCCTTCAGGAGCAATTTACTTTTTCCTCAGTCATTCTCCTGGATTTTAAATATGCATGGGATAAGAGATCAAGAGATCGAAAAAGGATACATGTGTTGCAAGTAATACTTCAGAGATCAATGATACTCATTTTACCATCATATTCCTATGCAAAGAACTCATATGATTTCCTATTTAATTACTGCAAATATGTAGCTCTATGAAAAGAAAATGCTTTGAACCTATGACATTTCAGCTTTCAGCACCCCCTAGAAAGCAAGACCTCCAGACAGGAGGCTTCCAATTACATAATGAGCTATGTGGGGTAGAACTATTCAGCTTTTGAAACACAGGCAGAGTTTTGAATTACAAAACAACGCAAACATTAAATTCAAGTCAACCGCAACATTGCTTTTTCCCCTTTCCACATGAAACCATTTGAGTGCAGATTAGAGTAGATACTAAACCAGAAATTAAAACAAAAACTTAAAGCAAAAGATTAAAAATCCATGGAAAGATTTTATATCTTCCAGAAATACCTGAAAAGAAAGAAACTGAAGATTGGCAAGACCATATATGAAACAACAATGCAATTAGAATTAGCATCATCCACAAGATGCCCACTACAAGAACCAATCGAATAAATCCCTTCTTCCAAACAATCTTCATGGGATAATCTTGGGGCAACCTCCCTGGAGAAAATAAATCCCCTTCTGAGTCTGCAACCAACAACACAACAGGTCACAGAACCCACTTAAAATCTATGGTGCAAAACCAAATATCTAAATCCAAGTGCCACATTGAAACCCCACAAAACAAAAATAACTAACTTTGCATTGCCATGCTACAACAATGCTATACCAAAAACTAATACACAAAACATTCAAAATTTTAAAATAAAATAAAATAATTTTCACAGATTTTGATAATTAAATGTGGAACTTTGCACTGAGAGGAAAAAAAAAAATCTATACATAGTCATTCAATCCTTGCTCTCTCCAACAAAGATTTAATTCATTATATTGCATAAAAAATTCTACACCAAAAACCCATATACAAAACACTAAAAAAGTTTCACGGGTTTTGAAAAAATGTGGAACTTTGCACAAGAATGAAAAGAAATATGGGTTAAATTAAAAATGGCACCTTTGGTCTTTTTATCATAAGATTCGAAATGCAACTCCTTCTACTTTCCCTTGGAAGGGCATTTGGAATATTAACGTTCCTAAAAAGGTGGCATTCTTTATGTGGACAGCAACTCATGGTCAGATTCTAACTTTGAATAATCTTATGCTTCGTGGTCGACCTTTGGCGAATCGTTGTTGTATGTGCTGTTGTAATGTGGAATCTATGGATAACTTGTTTTACTTTTTTGTCTAATAGCTCATTCTTTGTGGACGTATATACTTCAGTTGTTTGGGATCGATTGGGTCATGCCAGGTTCAGTTGTGGACTTATTATTTTGTTGGTATCATTGGCTTGGGAAACATAGTTTTGATATTTGGAATTTGGTTCCAGGCTGTTTAATGTGGACTATTTGAACTGAACAGAATCGGCGATCTTTTGAGGATGAGGGAAAAACTGTGATTCAGTTATTAGATTTATGCCAACGGACCCTCTTTGATTGGTCTCGGTGTTGGGGTTTCTCGGATTGTTCTACCCTTATGGATTTTCTTTCGTCTATTAGAATAGCTTAGTGGCCGCTTATGTCTTTTTGTTTCCTTATTATTTTTTGTTCACTACCATGAACTCTTTGTATTTTTCTTGCTATTCCTTTATTAATAATATTTTCTTCTTACTTATCAACAAAAAAAAAAAAAAAAACTTTGCCTAAAATTCAATTCAGTCCTCTAATTTTTAACTTTGTTCAATTCAGTCATCTCGATAGTCTCCGTCAAATTTGAGCAATTAAAGACCCCCAAAATAACGTAATCTAGTATTAAAAAAAATTGAAAGTTATCAGCGCAATTCTGACAGAGACTAAGCGGAGGACCGAATTTAACAAATTGAAAGTTAGAGAACTGAATTGAATTTTGAACAAAGTTAGAGGGTACGGTTTGTAATTTAGCCAAAAATTTATAATAGTCATTCAATCCTTGTGCTACAACAAAGAATTACATCATTTTATTGCATAAAACAATGATACACCAAAAACACATATACGAAAAATTAAAAATCATAATAAATTCTTTTGTAAGTAAAAAAAAAAAAAAAAAAAACTTTTTTTTCACTGATTTTGAGAAATGTGGAACTTTGATGCTATATTCCTTACCTTTGGAATATGGGCTTTGGTTATTCCGCTCTCCTCTACGGTTTGACCGAAAAGACACTGACCGTTGAGCCTCCCCGTCCATAATCACTGCCAGCTAACGTTTCTTGAAATACACTGTGCAGATGAGTTTTTTAAAGACATCAGCCCAACCTAACATTAAAATAGGGAAACTTTAAGACAGTTCACGAGAATGTTGTAGGCCTTTTCCCCTAATAATGAAAATCATAGCTTTTCTACAGACAGGACTTCAATGGACTGCTTTAACATTATATAGAAATCCAAATAGTAAGAGTATTCAAAAGCCTAAAAAATCAGATAGCATCAATGATTAAGGGCATGAAGATAATCAAGAACATTACTATATCTTGAAACTCATAGAAGAGCCTAGCCGATAAACACTATAAGGAGTTGAGCTATTAAACACTACTTTTTTATCCTGTAACTTAATTTGGCCCCAATGGGGCTTATGCTTTGACATTACACCACACAATGCACTCAAATACATGCATTCCCTCTTATCTCAAAGTTTAACATTGCACTCTTCCAAGCTCATGATTTTGAGGTTAGTAATTGAAGTGTGCCCCCAATGTGTTCTACTTATACAGACATGGAAAAAGTTGATAAGATCAATCACATGACTGCTTTGCACATTGAATCAGATTAGAAAAAAAAATCAAGAATTACAAATCAAACTTCTTAATCTTAAACATTGTATATACTATATAGCAAACTAGCAATGCAGTATAAGAATATGAAGAAGTACCCAGATCTGGGAAGCTCATAAGGAAAATAAAAAACTGGTTTTTGAGCAATCAAATTGAGAGCAAAGTGGGTAACTTTTTTTCCTCTGTCGAATTTTTCTTTCTTTCTTTTCTGGGCAAATCTGGGAAATGGAAAGAGAAATATGAACTGGGAAAGAAGTGATTTACAGATTGGAGATCAGTTATAAACAAACACACACACAATAAGAAGTAATTTCAATACGATTATGCTAAGTCCAGACTGGAATTCAAAGCAAATTTCTCAAAAACCAAACACAAATTACCCCAAATTTAATGAAACTTTTTTTTACTTACAGAGACAGGTTTGGTTTTTTCATTGAGCGCTCAAACCTTAATGATGGTGAAGATGAATCAAATGCAGAAGCATCTATACGGACTCAGTTTTCTCTCTCTTGGAGCGATGGCTTGATCGAACGGAGCAAAATGTATAGAAAACTCAGTTTAGCACTTAAAAGCTACTCTTTATCAATTCTAAGTTTTAACACCGCATTTCATAGTATAACTTACACCCCCAACTCTTACCCTTTTTTTTTTTTTTTTTTTTCACTAAAATAATATAATCTTTCCAAAACCCGATAACCCAAATTAGAAAATCCAAATACCCATAAAAAAAATAAAAAAATAATACTAATAAAATAACTGCTATGTTCACGCCATTCTTATAACAAATTTTAATTGGCGTGTTGTTACATATTTTAAATTTAAATTCAATATTGAAATTACTTTCGCACCAATGAGAGAGAGAATTCTGAGGGGCGAGATAGAAGAGATAAGTGTGTGAGTATTTTTTTTTATTTTTTATTATTATTAAAAGATGAGAGATGTGGAATAACAAATTTTAAATTTGGCACACCAAATGTAGGTTTTTTCTTGTAGTTATTTGAATGCTAAAATAGCTAAACTGATAAAGTGATTGCCTAAATTCAATTGATATCTTGGAAGATCTGAAAGACAATTATTCTATGATAGACCCCATAATTTGAAATTCTAAACAAAGTTGAATTGATTATTTGGAAAGATAGTATTAGTTTAATTATTAATAAACTAACATTGTAACATCGTGCATATGCATGGATATACTTAAGATATATAATAAAATGTATATTATTATTCTATTATATATAATTTAAATATTATTGATAGTCACTCCACAAGTATTAAATACTTATGGGGTATGGGAAGTAAAGGACGAGGTTCAAGTCTCCAAAAGAGAATTTTCACACACATATATACTTAGATTAGGTTAGAGTAAAATTTATATCTTGTATTAAAAAAATATATATATTATTTATAGTCATTCTTATATTTTGTTAACTATTTAAAAAGTCATGTAAAAATATTATTAGGTATAAAATTTAAATAATTTACATTAACTCACCTATAAATAATATATATATATATAAGACACGTGGCACAAAATTAGACAACAATTAAAATCCAATTTGAAATCTAATTGGGTTTTCTCTCAACTTTATCTATTAATATATATATATATATATATATAGAGAGAGAGAGAGAGAGAGAGATATATATATATATGTGTGTGTGTATGTATGTATGTATGTATGTATGTATGTATGTGTTCGGGGCCATTTTTCGGTTGTCCAGCCACGTGTGATTTGTTAGAGGGATGACCTTACTAGGCCCGGGTTCTTTTTTGGGGAGTTGCACCTGGAACTCAACATTGGGCCACGCGGTCCAACGACTACCGGTGTATTATTAAGCCTAACAATCATTAAGGCCAAAATCTAATAATCACAATAATTGTTGAGTAAATATGTAATATGTGTTTGATATGGTAGCTTTGATTAGCTGTAATAACAATTGAAATAAAGTAGTATTTATTTAGAGGTAAAGTAATCATGTACTCAACGATGTAAATTTAAAGATAAGGAAGCAAAGTCACTTATCTTTGTATGGTTTGTAACCCCAGCTGTACAACTTCTGTGAGTTAATAATATCCCAGCAAAGTGCCAGCAGTAGAGAGGCAGTTTGCTAGCGGTTGAATGAGTTTAAGCCATTTGTATGGTTTATAGCTCCAGCTGTGTAGTATCAGTGAGCTGACAGGATTCCAGCAAGATGCCAGCGGTAAAGGCTAGTTAAGCTTGCCCCTCTTGTCATGCATTTAAATGAGTTTAAGCCTTGATTAATAGTTATAATAGTAATTGGAATAAAGTAATATGTATTTAAATATGAAGTAATCATGTAATGATATAAATTTAAAAGTAAGGAAACAAAGTCACTTATCTTTGATAGTTTGCAGCCCAGCTATGTAGCATCAGTGAGCTGATAAGATTCCAGCAGAATGCCAGCGGTAGTTTGCCATGATGATTTCAAGATTGAAGGGAAAAAACGGGTGCAACCGGAGGGAGAGAGAGTATGCCCAGTTGTGCGTAGGGGCTGGTTAAGCTTGCTACTCTTATCATGCACTTAAATGAGTTTTCTCCTTAACAATGTTCTTTTAGTTTTTGTGAAGTTATGAGTAGTATTGCCTTCTATGAGAAGGACTTTTATATGGAGTATATATGCCTTCTAAGAGAAGGGCTTTTGTATGGAGTATATGTGCCTTCTAAGAGAAGGGTTTTATGTAAGAAGTAGTGGTGCCTTCTAAGAGAAGGGCTTTGATATGAGATATTGGTGCCTTCTAGGAGAAGGACTTTAGTAATTGAAGTTCATGCATTCCATGAGAAGAGCTTTTAGTATGAGTGTTTGGCATCTCTTGAGAAGTATTGAGATGGTAAAATATATAGATCTTTTGTGAGATATGAGAGATATGGTGATTAAAGATAGTAAAAATATGAGATCATAACTGCTAGAGAAGTTGTTGAGATGGCTTTCCAAGATGAAAGACTTTTGTAAAAGAAGAGCATGGAGATGTATTTAGATATTTGGAGATAAGAGCAGCGAGATAGGTGTATTTTCTAAGTATCGAGAATGAGAGAATGAGTATATGAGGAGTAATAGTGTAGTAGTGTATTTAGCAAAGCTGCTGGGATTTTCTGCTGATATTGTATAAAGGCTTATGAAGGGCATTTATGAGCTAAGTGCTGAAGAGTTTAGTTTCTAATTTTGGAAACTAAAAACTCAGAAGTTCCCCCCTTTCATTCAGAGCTTCCTCCGGTCATTGGAGGGAGAGAGAAGTTTATGAGTGAGTTTTTTTTTTTGGTGTCCCCCCTTGAGGTTTTTTTCAAAGGTCCCCTTTAGCTGAGTTTAAGGGGGTATTTTAGCAAAAAATATCAAACAAAATATGTCCCCTACAGTAATAAATCTTCAGAGAATCCATTTTAATATTTGGACAAAAATGGTATGTTTAGTTTTAAGGTATTCTTGCTATTTCAGGTAAGAGTTGCTGGGGAAAAAAGCAACAGAAAAGGAAGGTATTTTGGTAAAAGAAATGTAATTTTAGTAGTTGGTTTTGGTTTTAGCCAAAAGTGGAAAAATCAGTAATGCTCAAGCTGCTGGTTCAGCTATCACAGCTGCTCTGAAAAGGTTGTCCCAGCTGTTAGGAAAAGCTGTAAAAAGATGTTTGCTTTGGGCAGAACCAATGAGGTCAAATAGGTCATTTCAGACTGCTGGAGAGGTCATTTCAAGGATTTGGCTGAAAAATGGTAAGATCTATTTGGAGGATATCTTGCTATTTTGGGTATAACAGCTGGCTGCTGGGATTTCAGCATTAAATGGTTGATGATGTCACTCCCAGTCAGGTGTCAAGTTCTGAATACACTGCTAGGATTCAGCTGGAAATGCTTCCTTCTTTAGATGTTTGTGTTTTTGGTGCAAGGTTTCATTACAAAACATAATAGAAGGATTGGTTGAAAGGTAATGAAGCATTAGAGATTTAGTCAAGGTCTCATTGTGTTGTGACATAATCTTGGTGAGGAAGAAGAGTATTTAATGCTCTGCTCTGGCAGCTGGCAGAGAAATATATGGTCAGATTGTGGCAGACAGCAGCTGGGTATTCAAAGATATTATGAATATTTTGTATAAAGAGAGATTAAAGATATCCAATCAAATTAGGCCACATGTTTGAGCTGAATTTTAGTTGAAAGAAGTAATGAGATTCATGTAGAATAATATAATGAAATTTTTGAATATGTATAGTAACAGCTGGAGATTGAATGAACAGTAATCTTCCCAGCAGTTAAATGGCTGGGGATATTAAGCATTTGTCATATGATGAATATTAAGCATAAAAAAAGAGTAATGAGAAATTTTATCATTTTAAGTGCTACGTGATAAGAGATGCTTACCATATGTTACCCGCTACACACGGACTCGTCAGAGTTTAGGGAGTTGAAGAAGACACACCAAGCAACATATTTCTTTTATCAACTTTAAACCGCTATAGCTTTACTGAACATACCTCTTGGCCCTCCAAACCACGACTCCCAAAGTTTCCCCAAAGTGACTTATGAGCTTGGATCATAAGCCGAAGATGAGATGACGTACCTCGGGTTTTGTTGTCATTTTGTGTAAATATGGGCTCTTGTTGAAGAAGCTGCTTGCCATGAGTGTAAGAGAGGTAATATGGGCCATAAGCTTTGATTCATTGCTTAAGCCCGATCCATACGTTGACGTTGATAATGTCATGGGATTATGATCTCGATTGATAAAGAGGGAATTTGGACCATGGACCTGCCTCGTGAATTAAGGATCTCGTGGGCCATGTGAGCCCAATCCATGTAGTTGAATGAGATATGAGCTTATTTTGGGCTTTAAATAGATTTACCCATAAAATCAATAATATGTTGATGTAGCATGGATTGCCAATGAAGTAATGTCATGTGGGCCGAAAAAATGGTCCTCAACAGTATGTATGTATATTATTGATTATTATTAGATAAACTAGCATGAAACTCGCATCATGTGCAAACACAATTCTACATACACTAAGATTTGTACATCATATGTTTAGCTATAATATTTTAATATTTTTAGTTTTTTATTTTATTTTAAGCCTGTTTTGATTGTAGCTTATATTTAACTCTCTCTCTCTCTTTTTACAATAGTTTATTTTTAACTTGAACCTTGAGAATTTCATGTAATTTTTTGTTAGCACTATTCAATTTTAATGAGGCGTTTTGATCCTAATTAACCTATTTATACTTACATTTTGGTTAATAACAAATATTTATCTTTTCTTGGGTACTAAAACGAAACTTATTAGTTGTCCACATGGTGCGTCTAGCATGTTGCATATAGTCCATAAAATGCCACATATTATCCCCAATTTCCAATATCAAGCTTAAGGTGATTTAGATTATAACTTATTAACTATAAGTATTTATACCCAAAAAAAAAATGATTAAATTAGTTGCATGATTGGCTTTTTTTTTTTATGGTTCATTTAATATTAGACTCTTCATTTTTTTTCAATAGATAATTAACTTGGCACAAAAATAAACAAAAAATTTTAAATTGCGGCATGGCTGAATGCCCCTTGTTGATTATTTACAAAAAATGGATGAGGCATAGCTGAATGCTCCTAGTTTAACAATCAATGTTAATTTTGAAAATTTTTATTGAATAAAGACCTTATATGGAGCAAAATTTGAGCAAAATAAAGTCTAAATTGCAAAACTAGGCAAAATTGGAAGTGTGCCAATTAGCACATCCTGAGCATCATCATTTTTTTCGCAGTTTGACATGTTTTCAACCCTTTTCTCTTTTTTCTTTAGGACATATGGTAGCATCCAAACTGAAAATTGACGGTGAATGTTTAGCAGAAGAAAGATCCATGTCCTCCTTTTGCATTTTTTTTTTCTTCATAGGCTTGTTAGTAATTAGTTATTATGAAAAAAATTTGGGCCAATGCCCCTAATATAGAGTTATAGACATGCTTGCATAGAAAATTGTTAACATGTTTTGCATAGAAGATTGATGACATATTTGCATACCAAGACTAATGGGTCAATGCCCCTAGTGTAGACATGCTTGATGCAAAACAAATGTTCCTACCCTAAAATTTACCAAAACAAATGTCTTGATTTTGAGTCTTAGGGTTATTTTTTTTTTTGGGTGATTGTGACCGAGCTTTTGAAAGGCTGTCTATGTATCTCTTTCATAAAGGATCAAGTCCAAACATAGTTCGAAAAAACTTTGTTTTGAAAAATGAAATTTTTTAATAAAAAAATTTTTAAATGAATTTTTTTTTTTTTTGGAAAAAGCAATTTAATGTAGAATGAGATTTTTTTGAAAAAAATTTCTCTTTCAAATGAATAGAAGGTGGTCCTTTTGACCAACCCTTTTGACCAATCATGATGCTCAAAAGTTAACTTGATCTTATTGTCTATGAAGGATTTGAAATCATTAAAAGCATGCAATCAAATTTGCTTTTTCATTTTGAATATTTTAAAATTAAGTCTTCAAAGACAAAAATAACAATAATAATAATAATAATAAATGCTTAGAAATTATACATGTTGGAAACATGAGGGAAGAATGTCTCAAGTTTGAAAATTTAAAGCTATTTGAGAATTTGGAAATTTTGTTTCTTAGGAGTCATTTTTTGTTGGAAGCAAACATGGGAGTATTATGAGCTTAAAAGTTTTTTCAAGTAGCTTGAGAATTTGATAAGTTTTGTCTTTAAAGATGTTAGCCAGTGGGGCTTGATAATCCTAAGCAATTTTTCTTTTCAGTCCAAGAAAATATTATCAGAGCTAAAGGTGTACCTACAATCAGCAAGACTTCAAGTAGGTCTTTATTCAAAGGCTTTAATGTAGGCTAAGTTTTAGTTATAAAAGGAAGGATATAAAAGGCTCAAAACCCTACGATATTTCCCCAAGTATGCAATACTTTAAATTCAAGCATTGGAAGAGTTTTCCACATCTTCCTTCATTGATTCTTGTGCTAAAATCTGATCATGTTCTTCATTAATTCCTTTCATTTTGTCTTGATTTTTTTAGCTTGAAAAAATTTCCTTTTTGGTTTTCTTAGTATCCCATATTAATTTTTGCTTAAACCACCCTTTCAGGTTTTCAGCCTGGGAAGCTTAATTGTTTTTTGTTTTTTTGGCCCTAACTTTTGCCTAAACTACCCTTTCAGGTTTTCGGCCTAGCAGACTTAACTTTTTTTGATGGATTCCATTGGCTTTCAACCAAATGCATTTTTTTTTTCTTTTAGTTTGATAGAGATTCATCTTTCTTGGGTGAATTTGCATTTTTCTTTGATGCACTCTTATCTTTTCATTTCTTTTATGAATTTTCATTTTTTCTAATGCACTTTCATTTTTCTTGACTTGACTGAACATTTTTTCTTTGATGAAGTGACTCTTGATTTTTCTTTTCCTCATCTTTCCCAATTTGATTGAATTTCTTTTGTTGATGAATCTTCATTTTTTTTTCTCATCCTTCTCAACTTGAATGAATCTTTTATGGAATCTCATGTCTCATGTGTCTTTTGAATAGATCATTATTTCTCTCAACTTGATGGAAATTCTTGCACTCTCATCTTTTCTTATGTTTTTTCTTCCTTTTTGTTGGAGCCTTTTCTAGCTTGATGACCTTCTCTTTTTTTTTCCTCATAGTTTGATGCTTTCTCATAATCTTATCTCCTTTTGATGGATTTTCTTCTCTCCTTGCTTGATCACTTTCTTTGATGAACTCTCTTTTCTGAACTTGATGAACTCTTCATGTTTTGTTTTTGAACTTGTCCCATTGTCTTCATTGAGGTCCTTGCCATGTGGTGTTGACACAATGAGGTCAATCCTTCCTCAACATGAGATTTAAGCATGCATACCTAATTTTCCCACACAATATTTAAGTTTTTAGTGGATTCATCAGGGAATGAGTCCTAGAGCAAGACTAGGTCACAGGTTAGTTTTTTGAGGACATAGAAGTTTATGGTTAGTGGATCTATGAGGGTTAGTGGATTTGATGGCATTGATGAAATTTATGGTTTGTATATTAGTAGTTGGGGTCTGGGATTGGTGGGACTTGGGAGTCTCGAACCAAAAGAGGCCATAGACACCACCTATGTAATGTCAAATTTAAAATAGAATGCAGTTTTTAATACTCTATATATATATATATATATATATATGAGTTTGTTTGGTAAGGGGATGAAATTACATTGTTACCCCTTAAAGTATATATGGGTTATAAAATTGTAAGGTTGTTATGGTCTTTTTGTTTTAATACATCATTTTAAGCCTAATGGGGATGTAATTAATAATTTACCCCCAAAGATATGGATGGGCTGAAAATTTGTAAGGTTTTTAAAGTCTTTTTGGTCTCATTATTTTGGGGTGAAGCTATTCTAACCCTTAGAGCTTTTATAATATTTTTGTTCTAAATTGCTTGTGTAAATTCTTTTTTATCTATTATATTTTAAGTGCTAATGAATTGTTTAGCTTTGATATATATATATATATATATATATTTTGAGTGACAATGATGGCTCGGTTTGCTTTGGTACAATGATACCATTTTTTTTTTTTTATAGAGTTTCAATTTTTGGCTTCCATTTCTGTTAATTGTGTTTTTTATCATCAGATTAAGACACCAATCAATTTTTGGTGTAGGCAATGATTGAACGTTTGAACACCATATCTTTTATTTAATTATCATAAACTTTATCAATTAAACTAACAAAAACCCACGATTACATTCTCATTTCAAAATGCAGACTATAGGCCCTTGATTATTTTAGCATCTACTTGGACAAGCTCTTTAATTATTTATTTTGAGAAAGAGTTTAATATTATTAGTCTTCTATGCAAAAAAAAAAAAGTCCTTATTCTTAATGATATAGATAATTTTTTTTGACAAGTATGATAAAGAGAAAATTAAAAATTTTGAATTGAAGGAATATGATATACGAGGATTCTAGCATTTTACTCTTATTTTTTTTAAAATTTAGCAATATGTCCATATTTTGAAACTATTTAAATCCATGTCCCTATTTTGAAACTCGATTTTCTCAAAATTGAGTTTCAATATAAAACTCGATTTGTCGAAAATCGAGTATAGGGCGATCAAACTTAAAAAAAAAAAAAAAAAAAATTGGAACTCAAGTTCCATTCGAGGAACTCGAGTTCTTTGAATGGAACTCGAGTTCCACAAAATGTTTTTTTTTTTTTTTAAGTTTCCTTTGGCATAACTCGATTTTAAACCAATCGAGTTTTACATTGAAACTCGATTTTAATAAAATCGAGTTTCAAAACAAAGACATGGACCTAAATAGTTTCAAAACAGCAACATATTACTAAATTTTTTTTAAAAATAAGAGTAAAATGCTAGAATTCCCTATGATATACAATCATAATTTTGTTGTTATTAAATATTGTTTAATACTCATTTATCCTCCTAAAAACTACTATTCATCAAATATGTTAGGCAAAAAAAATAATTTGGGTCGCTACTAACATGGCCCCTTACATTTAAGTTGCAATCAATTTGACCAATTTTTTTTTTAATTATAAAAAACTAATATTATTTTTAACTTGCAATCCATTTAATTTTTACAGTTGAAAATTGAGTAGATAATAACTCAAAAGATATAGGATATGACGTGTGAGGTGTCGGGTATTCATCGGAAGTTGGAAGATCCGGATTCCATCCGAAAACAGTAGACGCTACAGTGTCTAGACACTTGACAGACAAACTGACAAAGTACAGTGGAAAGAAATAGACAACAAAAAGAACTACCGTACGCGAAATTTCCTCGCACACTCACAACAAAACGGAAAGAGAGAATCTTGTCCAAAAAAGAAAAACCAATAGTAAAAAACAAAACTGACAGTACTATCTTGGATTCAAATCGAGCTTTTTGAAAATTCATTCATGCTATAAATAACAAATCAAGAAAAACAAGAGCTTATTGGAGAGTTTATTATTACTATTATTATGAGTAGCGAAAAGGTTCTCTCTTCAGCTTCAGCCTCAGCCTCAGCCTCAGCCTCAGCCTCTGCTTCTTTGGCTTCAACTCACGCTGAGCTTTGCAAGGGCATCAATGGCCTCGACAAGGTCGTTCTCCGCGATCCACGCGGAAGCTCCGCCGAGGTACCTAATCTGATGACCGCGTGCTTCGTTTTTTTTTCCATATCTGTGGTTGGATTTGTAATTTTGTTTTGGAAATTCTGTTTCATTCTTGTGAAATCTAGGGCTTTATCCAATTGCGTGGTGTTGTTGTGAACCGTAAGGCTCAGATCTCTGTAGAACTCAGCACAGTTTGTGAATCTGGTTGAAAAAGATTTCAGAACATGAGGATTGTTCTGAAATGGTGAGGGAGTAATGGTGAGGGAGTTTTGGAATATATATTTGGGAGAGATATGATTAGAAGCCAATGAGGGAAAATTTTGCAAAATAATTTTTTTATTTTAATAATAAATTATATAAATTTGGCAGAATCTAGTAGTTTTCTGTTTTCAATTGTGTTTTAGAAACAGTGTTGAAATCGTGTAAACGCGCGATTTCACTTACAAATTCAAGCCAATTTGGTTGAAATTGTGTTTTGAAAACACGATTTTTAGTGTTTGGCGAATTATATTAATGTTTTATTGTTACCTATAAAAAAATATGTTAGTGTTTTATTTGTTTACTTTGAAATACTGTTTTCCAGGTGTATTTATATGGGGCTCATGTGACATCTTGGAAGAATGACCATGGGGAGGAGTTGCTTTTTGTCAGTAGTAAGGTGCAATTTTTTATTAGTTTATTAATGTTGATTAGTAGAAGCTGTAGACAGGAGTGTTTTTTTGTCAATTAGAAGATGCTATCAACTTTTCAATCATAACTCTTAGATAATTTGCGTGGGCCAATCTTTCTATTTAGTTGCCTGATTGACTGTCTTGCACCAAAGATGATTGTGTATACATCATCTTAATTTCCACCCTTCTAACTGTTTGTTATTCTATAATGCAATTACTTATTCTGGATTAGTAAATGCCAGTATGGAAAAAATCACATAGCTTAGTGAATTTCATCTTGCCATGCATTGACAAAGTCTCAAAGAAGCAACGTAATACGTGATGAATTAGATTTGTAGTATTTGAGCACAAAGATTCTTAGAATTGGTTGTAAGAGTCTGAGGTCAAATGGCCTGATGAGTTAATTAAACGGACAAGGTCTTCCCCGAAAAGAACTCATTTTTGCATCTCCTATCTTGATGCAAATTTTGATTCTCTATCTTCTAGTCAATCTTTGAAAACAAGTGAGAAAAGAACACTAATTAAAAAATAAACAAAAAATGACAAAAGCAAGTAATGCTGGCATAGCAATAAAGACCTCATTTCTAGTTATTCATCCATTGCCTACCAATGAGCTCTATCTCAAATGGCACTAATTGGGGAAAGGTGCGGGGGAGGTGAGGTATTTTTCATATTCAATCTTTGAAACCAAGTTAGAAAAGTGAAAAAAGCAAGTCGTGCTAGCATAGCACAAAAAATTCTGTGTTTCTAGAATTCATCCATTGCCTGCCCATGAGCTTCAGCTCATATGTAACTTGCCCCATAAGAGAGGGGTGGAGGATGAGGTCATGAGTTCAAGAGCCTTGGATGTGTGTGTAACTTACCAGTTAAGAAAAGTGTAAATTCATCTATTGCCTTTGAATTTGTTTCTTCATTATAATATCTAAGTAGGTCTTAAGATTTAGTAAGGTTACATTGCTCGATTGATTGTGTGACACATATGAATTGCAATTTATATAACATGTTCTTTGTATGGTTTCTTGGAGGTCTTGTAACTGCGCCATTTGGTAGACTGTTCCACAAATTTCTTATGGTGGGCTTTTGAACTTTTCCTCTAGAGCACTGCTATTTTTTAACTTTAAACTTAAGATGTTGTCATGGAAAAGGAGAACATACCCGTGCCACATTCTGGATTTTCTGTTTTATCAAATGTTTATTTCTTGCAATCAATGAGATGCATGTTGGCTCTTTAATTATGTACCTTTTTTTTATTAGAAAAAGTTTTATCAGAAAAGTAGACATGAAAAAAAGATGTGTACAAGCCCTTTTTCAAAGAATACAACTCAAAAGGAAAGAGAGTCAATAAAATCAAGAAAAGACAGGGAGGGGGTGCCAACTAGAGCACACATCCAATCAAACAATGACCACAAAACATGCTTTTTGATTAGGAAGGCTGTTCGATTCCATCAAAGACCCGTTTATTTCTTTCGTACTGCAGATTCCATATGTCGCACAAAGGCAAGGCTGGCCACACCTTGGCTCCTCTGTGGTGCTGAAACTGACATTGCCAAAATTCAAACAGTTCAACCACAGATTTGGGCATCACCCAAGATAAAGTGAAGACAAAGGACCATTTATCTGTTGCCATTGAGCAATGAAGAAGCAGGTGATCAATGAATTCCCCACTACACTTACACATACAACACCAATCAACTATCAAAACGTGTCTCTTGCGAAGATTGTTAACTATTAGAATTTTTAAAAGGCCCGCAGTCCACACAAAGAACACCATCTTACTTGGAACTTTAGCCATCCAAATGCTCTTCCAAGGGAAAAAAGTGCATGTAGAACCCCTAAGAGCATTATAGTATGATCTTAACTCAAACACTCCTTTCTTCAATGGTAACCACATGACACAATCATGACTGGACGAAGTAGGCAAATTATCATATAGCACCTCAAAAAAAGTATCAACGGATTCCAACTCCCAATCTTGTAGAGGCTGGATGAACTGAGGATTCAATGATGGTTCTCTTCCTCTGACAGGTTAACTATATAATAAAGTACTGAAGCCTCCTAGTCCATTGCTAAGGCAAACAGATCGGGAACAAATCCTTTAGAGATTGGTCGCTGCACCAAATGTTTGTCCAAAACCTCACTCTAGATCCATCTCGAACCCAAACTGTAAGAATTTGGAGAAAGAGTTCCATCCCGTACATATACCCTTCCACAAATTGACCCCATGTGAACCCAGAACTTAAACTGTTGTCCAACTACCCCAACCTTCACCATATTTCTGGAGCTTTATCTCTAAATGTTTTTGAAAAGTGACTTTATCTCTAAATGTTACAGTCATGCAGACCACAACAGTGTATTATAGTTATCTCTTTAGATTTATGTGCCAAGGCTTTGCTGAATTTGGATTTATGTGCTAGGTCTCTGCTGAATTTGGATTTATTTGCAAAGGCTTTCCTATAGTTGAGTGAGGTTGGCCTGGTCCTCTATCTCACATATCTTGCATGCTATGGAAGGATCGGCCAACTATTTTTATAAATACACTTTTTCACTGCTTCTTGTAAAGTGTTTCCTTACTATGGTATATAATTCAACTTGATTTTTGTCATGCATAGTCTCCACTCTCCAAACAGGTAATTGTGTCTATTGTTGATTTTAATCCTTATGCATTCACTATGCATGTCCATGATCTTTGTGTATCAAAACTGTCAAGATGAGTTCAAACACGAAACAGAAAACGTAGCTTTGCATAAGAGTGCTGTTTGGTAATTGTTTAGTATAAGCTTTTAATAGAGTTAACAAAACTGATTTGTACTTTCTTATTGATACATTCTGCAACGAGTCAATTTGCATTAAAACAAAAAAAACAAAAAAAAAAAAAAAATTGCATCGAGTTTATTTGTCAACTTGTGACTTATGAAAGAAAAAATTACTTGTCAACTTGCAAGGCAATGCTAGTACCAATTTACAATGTGTGGCTCTTCCAATTACTTGAGTTTGTTAAAATATGTGGCATCAATTCAATTTATGTTCTTAAATAAACTACAAATATACAAATCTAATTCAGAAAAATACTTGTTATCCCAAACATTTTATGTAACAGCTTTCTTTTTAATTTTTTATAATTTTCTGCAAATAGTAAGAAATTATCGAAGACTTTACCCCACATAAGATGCCTTTGGTTGTCACTGTTTTAGGACCCTGTCTGCACTGCCAACTAAATGGAACAAACTTTTTATTTCTTTTATTATTATTTTTTAAGAATTAGGCAGGTCCTAGCTAATATATCATTTACTGAAATGAAATATTTCTTTCTCCAACTTGGCCACAATTCAGATCAAAATTATTGTCTGTACCTTGTTCTCACGGTGTCACATTCTAGAATCCAGCAGACTGCATCATGTGTGTGAATTACTTACCTCTACAAAAAAAAATCAAACATTTATTTTAAATATCTTGATTTTCCATGCTAATTATGTATTTAAATTTTTATAGAGCAAGAATCTGAACTTTTTGTACTGTTGTTAGACTTATTGATAAGGATAGGTCACGATTCATATATAATGGTTATGCATGTTTATTTCTTTCTTGATTCCTGGGCACTCTCTCTGGTGGCACTAGTATGTATAGAAGTATTGTCCTCATGTGAAGTGGTGTCCTGTGACCTAAGTATGCAAATACTTCTCTGATAAAGGAGTTTGAATGTAGAAGCAAACTCTGGCTTACTAGCAGGATTCCCCTTCTAACACCCATTCTGTTTTGGTGGTCTTTAAAAGCTGATTAAGCTGGTCTTGCTAGCTACTACTGGGTGGCTTTTCTATATACTGGTGCAGGACAATGAATTGTACAGCCAATATTCAAATTAGCTGGCTTTATTGACTTTTGCATCATTAGTAAAGCTGATTAAGATGGCTTGCTGGCTTACTCCTAGGTAGTTTTTCTGTATACTGTGCCTAGACCAATGAAGTATACATCCAACTGATGCAGGATCTTTCAAAATTCAGCACTATACTAGGTTTCTTGATGAATTCTTGAGTAAGGATTGATGTTTAAGAGTTTTAGGTTAGAAAAGAATGAATACTGATGGCTGTTTTGGGGTTGAAACAGGGGATAAACAGAAAATAAAATAAATAAAACACTAGGCAATCACACCTAGGTCTTCCTAAGCATCGCACCTCGGAGAAGAAGCTTAAGATAAACTGCTGAATTTTATTAATCAATCACTATATCAAATAACATTGACTACAATAGAGCCTTTATATAGAGACTATAGTTATCCCTTTCCTAGTAGGACTTAGACTTTAAATAACCTATTCCTAGAATGAATAGGAATTCCTATAACAATTAAATAAAAGGCTTAATAACTCCTAAACCAAATAGGAGAAGGACTCGAAACATAAAATAATACTCATGGGCCTTTGGTACAGCCAAGGACAGCCCATTCCAGATTTCTGGAAATTACCAAATTGCTCTTATTTTAGTAGAACTTAATTAAAACTGTTCCAACAACTTCCCAATCTAAAAGACTCAATACTAAGACTCAATAATAACTAAAATAACCTGATATCAAAGGTGCTAAGAAGGTCTAACATCAAAACTAGACCACAATTCTTGAATCTTTGTATTTTTAATCTTCTTTTTCCTTGAGCACTTCCTTGTCCTACCATCACCAATACTGGAATTAGCTGGCTTAATTGGCTTTGGCATTGTTATGTGCATTGTACCACTTTGAAGACTTCTATGCTTTGTTTCCATCACACAGATTTTCTCATCCGTGTTTTGTAATGTTATTTATGGTTGCTGAGAAGTTGAAGATAAAGAGATTTCCAATGAATATGTTTTAAGTCTTGTGCAGGCTATATTTAAGCCGCCAAAAGCAATACGTGGAGGAATTCCAATATGCTTTCCTCAAGTATGTTCTTCTTCACATTTTCCTTTCTTGCTTAATTCGGTGGCATTCATCATGGTCAGTGAAATTTTCTCTGCATATGCAGTTTAGCAACCTTGGTTCTCTAGAGCAGCATGGATTTGCAAGAAACAGGTTGTGGACAATTGACGCCGACCCACCTCCTTTTTCAACTACTTCTTCCAGTAAGACTTTTGTTGATTTAATCCTTAAGCCCTCTGAAGAAGATATGAAGATCTGGGCACATAGGTAATTACGTGAAAATATTTCACTTTCTTATGCATTTTTTTTTCATGGACTTTTTAACATGTGTTTCTGAAACGAAAGATAGATTCTTATTAGAAACTTAATAACTTTTCTTTTTGGATAATTATTTTATTTATTTATTTATTTTTTTAAAAATCTTTCTTTGTGTTAATTCTAGTTTTGAGTTTCGTCTGAGGGTAGCACTGGGCCCTGGAGGAGATTTGCTGTTGACATCTCGCATCAGGAATACCAGTGTTGATGGAAAGCCATTCTCATTCACATTTGCTTATCACACCTATTTCTCTGTTTCAGATATCAGGTGACTTACGAACTTGGTTTATGATTCTTTACTTTATGATGTGGCTGTATTTCATCAGATTGTTTATCATGCATACAGTTAACCACTTTTCTTTTCCTGTCTCTGTGGCTTGTTTATCTATTATTCTTGTTAAAAAAAATTGAGAATATATAGAAATGGTCAGTCAAGGTTATACTCATTGATTCCCATAGTTATGAAGCCAAAAGCTTCACTAAAGTTCACTGTATATTGGCGATTGGTTTTTCTGCTTTCCGGTTCACAGAAGGCTTAAATATCTTCTTGAGAATGATGATCTGCTTGAATAGTCTTTAAGTTTGGAGTATCCTGGGTTATGCCTAATCAGTTGAATGAATTGTTGGCTTGTTGGCATGGAGGTGTTCGGTGCATACTGCAGCTTCTATCTGGGGGGCTAATCCCTCATTGTATTGTGTGGACTATTTGGAGGGGGCAGAACAATTGGATTTTTGACGGGGAGGAGCGGTCTATCATTGAGTTGAAGCGCATCTTCATCTTATCTTTGTTTGAGTGGATAACTGTGTTGAGTGGTCTTTCCATATCTTCTTTGTTGGATTTTTAAGATTTATTTAGTTTTGTATAACACCTTGTTTCCCATTGTACACTCCCTGTGTACCTGGGTAAGTGCTTTCTTTGTTGTAACCCTTTTTTTTTTCAATGTGGTTTTTATTTACCGGAAAAAAGAAAAAGAAAAAAAAGAAGTTCTTGTAAGTGTCCTTGAGGTTTTAATAACTTAAAAAGAGTTAATGCACGTCCTATTGCTTGTCAGTGTAATAACTAATAAACCTCCATTCTTTCCATGGTGGGTGAATAATGATACCCAAAGAAGGTAAATTACATAACACCTTGTTGCGGGTACATTTGTTGGTGAAGACGTTTGTGAGTTCATGTTGTAACGCTTAAAAGGTAATCTTTTGTCAATTTATCTATTTTCAAAAACTGTTCCTTATGCAATATCCAATTGATATTCTGGTTGAAAAAGCTAAAAGTTGTCAAGCTTGTAGTAGGTAAAAACCCTTTGTTGTGTTCTAGGTTCACTGCCTGGGGTACTTATCCAAAAAAAAAAAAAAAAAAAAAAAGGGTTCACTGCCTGGGGCACTAATTATGAAGACAAGACCAACTGAATGAAGCTTGCAAAATATTCCGAGTATAATTTGTAAACTAGGTGTAGATCACTAAATCTAGTCCAACTGATGTAGGCAGCTTTTTCTGTACTTATACTGTAGCATGGTTGGGGGAAGGGGGCTTAACTTAAAGCCAGGTGTGTAATATGTTGCCAAACTTGAGTTGAGCTGTTTGGACACTAGATTTGACAAGAATATCTGGATAAACCGAGGTATGATCAAATAAGTGAAATTCCGTTATAATTTTTGGCTGTCTGGTGAGGAATATATATATATATATATATTTATCACTTTTCCAAGTGGTTTAATGATTTTGTGGGTCATTTTTGCTGGCAATTCTAACTATTTTCAGATAACATACAGTTGAATTTATAATCTGCATTCTAATAGCTTACTTGATTGTGTCCAGCGAAGTTCGTGTAGAAGGACTGGAGACTTTGGACTATCTTGACAACTTGCAGAATAGGGAGCGTTTTACTGAACAAGGGGATGCTATAACATTTGAATCAGAAGTGAGTTTAAGATGCACCTTTTGTTTTTCATATGAAAGTTTGATTCTAATGCTTTGGTTAAATAGGTGGACAAGATATATCTTAGCACTCCTACAAAGATTGCAATTCTGGATCATGAAAAAAAGAGGACGTTTGTACTACGCAAAGATGGACTTCCAGATGCTGGTAAGAGCTACCATCTCCCTGCTGATATTGTAATAATGTTATTTTACTTATGATTGGAGCTTGAGTCAGTATGTTCTTTAGTTGAAGTTTCATCATGTGTAGGGGTCCAAGTTTATTATCATGAAGTTCCTTTTCATTCTGCTTAGGCCTGGGTCTCCTTTGTACCTTGTAGGCTTGTAGCACAATAAATACCACACATGATTAGGATAAACTAGTGTATCCTATATGCTTTTACTTGTCTTGAGCCAGCTTAGGCATTACCAATTTGTCATCTAAAGCAGATATTATGAACATTACTATTCTAAGATGAATTAGATGCAGAATTGTTTTTGATAAGTAAAATCTTTTATTGAAAAAGGAAAAGAGAATGACACGTAGTTGGATTGTACAGTCCCCTTTTCAAAGAATACAAACCACAAAGGTGGAGAAACTAGGAAAATCAACAAGTGACATTGAAAGGATATTGTCCTGGGCACACATCCAATTATACAAGGACTGCAAAATGTGCTCTTTGATTATGAAAGTAGGACGCTCAAAATCATTGAAGACCCACTTGTTTCTTTCATACCACAAATTCCACATAACACATAGAGGCATGGGTTGCCACACCTTTTCTTCTCTATGGTGATGAAATCATCTTGCCAACACTCCAAAGTCCAAAGCTCAATTGCATATTTGGGCACCACCTAAACTAGCCCAAATAATGCAAAGACAAATGACCATATATCTGTTAATAAAGAACAATAAAGTATTCCCTGCTTTTTTTACACATACAACATCAAACAACTATTAACATATGCCTTTTGCAAGGATTACTAACTGTCAATATTTAACCTAGAGCCATAGTCCACACAAAGAGGCAAAGACCAACACCTTTCGAGTGACCTTGGCCATCCAAATGCTCTTCCATGGCAAGGGAATACCTGTGGATGACCTAAGGGCATTATAGAACGATCAAACCTCAAACAACCCTTTTTTGTTTGGAATTCCAAGGCTTGGTATTCACTTGACGACGAAGGCAAATTATGATAGAGCAACTCAAAAAAAGAAGCAACTGATTCCAGTTTCCAGTCCTGAAAAGACTGAATGAAGGGAGGAATGCAATGTCTAACCCCATTCTTAGAAGTATTAGCTAAGTAAGATGCCACCAAGACCCCTTGTCCATTGCTAATGCAAACAGGTCTGGGAACAAGTCTTTCAGAGAGGGGTCACCACACCAAATGTTTTTCAAAACCTCACTTAGTGCCATCTTGTATCTCAAAGTGTAATAGTTCTTTCAACCAAGCCTTTTTCCTTAAAAAGGCTTGGTTGGAGAACTAAGTTTTCTAATACTTAAACCTACCTCTTTTAAGGGGAGCACACCACTCTCCAGTCCACCAAATAGAAATTTTTGGTATCACCAATACCTATCCATAGAAAATTCCTCTGGAGTTTCTCCAATTTATTGGCCACATGAATAGGCATCGTGAACATTGACATAAAATAGGTAGGAATAGAGGATAGCGTACTCTTAATCAAGGTCACCCATCCTCCTTTTGACAAATGCAACTTCTCCAATCGTCTTCCCACCTTTTCCATAATAGGATTCCAAATACCTTTGGCTTTAAAAGTAGAGAACCCAAGGTTAAGTCTATGTAGGTCATAGGTAATGATCCAACCTTGCACCCTAGAATGTCAAAAAGATCAATAAGTTTGAAACATAACCCATTGGGATAGCGGACAGCCAAGTTGTTCAGATGGGGCCTCACAAAAAGTGTCATTTGCAAAGAGATGACAGGATATATCCATAACTCTGCTGGCCACCCTAACTTTTAGGGCAACCGCCATCTGTTGCTCTCTGTATCATTGTGCTCAAAATCTCCATAAGCATGAGAAACAACAATGGGGACAAAGGGTCCCTCTACCTTAGACCTTTTGAATTGTTGAAGAAACATATGGGAGAAACCTTAATCATGATGGAAAAGTGGATGGTTAATATACAGAACTGGATCTACTGACACCATTTTGCACCAAACCTGCATTAGCAAGCAGTTCCAATTGACATGGTCGTAAGCGTTCCCAGAATCAAGTTTACAAATAACTCCTGGGGAACCTATTTTCAATATACTGTCTAGGCATTCATTTGCTATGAGTACAGAGTCCAAATCTGTTGTCCCTCACAATAGTATTCTGTGTTTCAGAAATTATATCCCCAATACCATGCTTCAAACGATTAGCCACCAATTAGACTTTTAGGACGAAAGTCCCTTATGTTGTAGCTGCTTGCTTTTTAGGCATCAAAGTAACAAATGTGAAGTTTAGGGAGTTTTTAAACTTACAGTGAGTGATAAACTCTTGGATGTAACTTATTCCTTTCCACTGTGTCCCAACAATTTTTGAAAAATGCTATAGTGTATTCATTTGGATTGAGTGCTTTGTCTCCATCCATGTCATGAAGGGCCTCCAAAATGCCTTCTTTAGTAAAATCTCTTTGCAGCCACCTGCAACTTGTCTCAATAAGAGAACAAATAAAGGTTTTCCACTCAGGGTTTCCATTCTTCAGATTCAGAGTAGAAATTTTTATAAAAACGAGCAATCGGTTCCTTCACTTCCTGCTCTTCTGAGAGGCTTATTCTGTCCATTTCAAGATTGCCAATATGATTAAAACATCTGTGGGAGTTGGCGAGCCTATTAAAAAACCTCATATTGTTATATGATTCTTTGTTCTCACTTTTCTTGTTCTTCTTTTTCTATTTTTCTTGATCGTTGTTCTCTTGTTTCCTGATTTGTGCCCCCATAGTACATCCCCAATGTACTCAATTTGACAATCTTTCTATTATTAATAATATTCTTACGTTATTTATCAAAAAAAAAAAAAAAAGATTCTTTCAACTAGAGGTTATAGATTTTTGACACCAATTAATTCCTCAAGATGTGCAAATTTTTCTAATTTCAACTTTAGCTCATCCCTTCTTAACCTTTCCTCAAGTGAGAGGACTTCTGATTCTTCCTTCCTGTCCAGGTCCTTTATTCCATCCATGCTTGTCTTCTTCCTATCTTTTGGTAAAGATAAACTAGAAACCTTTGGAATAATATAATGTAAATTATTTTTGTTTATAAACTATTTTCGTTTAGATATTTTGAACTTCCCAATTTGTTATTTGAAATTCCCTTTCACTGTGAGCATTAATCTTATATATTTTATGTTATGTGTTTTTTCCCCCTCATAAGTGGTTTGGAATCCCTGGGATAAGAAGGCAAAGGCTATGGTTGATTTTGGAGACGAAGAGTACAAGCATATGCTGTGTGTGGAGGCTGCTGCTGTTGAGAAACCTATCACACTGAAAGCTGGTGAGGAGTGGAAAGGAAGGCAGGAGCTTTCTGCTGTTCCTTCCAGTTACTGTAGTGGGCAACTTGATCCTCAGAAGGTTCTCCATGGAAGCTGAAAGATCCATCATTCTGGACCTTATTCTGTACAGGTACTTTTGGCTGGAAATTCAAATAACCTATTCTGAATTTAATTAATATCTTTAAATACCAAGTTTCATCATTTACATAATAACCTTCAATATTGCTAATAATCAAAGAGGGCTTGCTTGAAATGTCTAATCAGATGATTGCATATGTGGAGGTTACACAGATCTTTATTTTGACTTGTAAATGTCATTATTTGTTTCTCATTGCATTTGTTATATGTTGTCAAAGAATGATTAAGGGCCATTTATCCATTATTTTAAAGCAAGTTCAAGAAGAGTTTAACTATAAAATGATAAGATCACTCTCCAAGCCTTGCGTGCTCTTTTGAGGAAAATTTTTATCTATTTATTTTTGCTTCTGGTAAAAACCATTTCTTGTCTTCTGCTACAAATAAGCTGCTAAGAGATTTTAAGCTTATTTGTACTGTCATATGAACATAATTCTTGTAAGACTACTGCGACACCAACTATGCATAAGATATTGAATGTTAGGCTGTTAAGAAGTAACATGTTAATAAAATGAGCGTAGCTGAAATGAGAATGTTAAGATGGATATGGAGAAATACAAGGAAAGATAGAATTTGAAATGAGTAAATTCGCTTAAAGATAAGGGTTGTCCTTATTGATGAAAAGATGAGGGAAAGTCCTTTGAAATGGTTTGATCATGTGTAGAGGAAAGTTACAATGCACTATTGAGGAAGAGGGAGTTGATTTAAGTTCATGGAATGAAAAAAAGTAGATGAAGACCCCTAAAATAACTTTAGTAGTAGTAGAAAGGGTCATGCCAATTATATAGGTAACATAGAGTATGACTTTAGATAAAATAGAATGGCAAAAGAGAATACATGTGATTGACTAGCCCAAAATTTTGGGACTAAGGTTTGGTTGTTGTTGAATTGTCATTAACAAAGCTATTAGATGTATCAATTCCATACAATTTTAATCACAGTATTCCTTTTTCCTTGTAAGAATGGCAGTCATGCATCGCTCTAAACTTTTTTATTTTTTGGCTAAAGAGGGTATTTAGAGCTTTTTGAGTATTTGACTATTTTCCTGAGTGTGTGTAGTTCCCTCCTCCCACACATACCAGGTAATAATAGGGAGAAATCCCTTCGGGTTGGCCCTAAGATGCTGGCTAAAGGTTTCAAACCCAAGACCTCATGAGGCCTTAGGAACCGCTAGGCTAACCCCTTGGAGTTATGCATCGCTCTAAACATTAAAAACAAAAAGAAACGTAATGTATAATATAGCCTAACAAATTCTTTGACACCTAAGTTTGTTTGACATTGTATGAGGGAACTTTGGTGTCTTTTTCTTACTCCACCTCAATTTTGCGTGTTTTTTTATTTTTTTATTTTTAATTATATATAAAATGAATTCTGGACAAGTCATTGTTTCCTTTTCTATTTGCTCTTTCTTTGTATATGTTCCAGGTTCTAGAGTTGTGCCCCCTTTTGAACTATTGAATGAAATTATTACTTATTAAATAATAAAAAGAAGTTTGTTTGAGGCTACCCTAAACAACATTAAGACAATTGTCTTAGGATGTGTTTGGTTGAGCTTATAATTATTACTTTTTTTGAAATACGTTGTGTAAGACTACGGTTTTATTGAGAAAAAGTGAGGCTTTAAAAAGTTGCACAAAAGCTGAATCATCCACCACAAAGGGCCTTGGTGTACTTTATTTCATGGCTTTTTATTTTTTGAAAGACTCCAAAGGGGCATAATTCATCAATCTTATATCATTATGTAACCTCAATGCTTAGATGTTCAACTTTTATACTTTCATGATCACTTTAGATTTAGACTATAGCAGGTCTTCAATTGGTTAATTTATATTGTGGATTTGCTTTATCTAGGAAGTTTGATCTCTTATAAGAGTAGTAAATTAGATTTTGTTTAATTTATTTGGAGAATCTTAGTCTTACATGTATATGCATTGATTTTTCTTTATTGAATCCTTAGAATTTCATGAAGGAGTTGGTGATAGAGACCTTGTTCTGCAGGTGTTTTGTTGCAAAATGTAGATGGATCATGACAGCAAATTCTGTCCAGTATTCTTATTTGAAATTTACTTTAGTATTGGGTGGAAAGAAGGATTTATTAATAGATATGACGTGTCAAATAATTTGTTGCTTTTAGTGAGGGACTGGGTTGGGACTTGGGAGGCACGTCGAAGAGCAACAAAGAAAGCATAAATTGAATGGGCACCACCACCATCATGGTTTCCTTTTAATTGAAGCCACTGGGTTCTGTTATTCCTTGTAATCTTTACGATGTTCTTGTGACATTAATTTTGGATAGTCTTGAATTTGTATTTTATGCTTGATATAAGAGAATGATGTTGAGAACTGCATGATATGCCATTTACATGATGCATACTTATAGTTTTTGGAAATTTGATAATTATGTTTGTAAAGCCTTTTTAAGTGTGACTTCTGGATCTGTCATGGTAGTTTTAAGGAATTCCATGAATGAATAGTACTCCGTTGGATTGACGGAAAAGACTCCTTCAAGAGTATTTCTTTTGAGCACTGCTTGAGATTATTATGGTTTTAAACTCCTTAGTCCTAACATGGTTTTTGTATTATTTTTTTCTTTGGGGTAGGGGTGAACTTCAAGGTCCTAGCATGACTTCCATATTTTGCAATGGACATACTTGCTTTTGTCAAAGCATTATCCAAGCGTGTTGTGGAAAATTTTAATGGCACATGGCAGGAACAGAGACCACTGTAACCTAAATGCACAAGATGTATGGTTATTCATCTAAAAGAAAAAAAAAAAATTTGCACAAAATGGTTCACCCAAAAAAATTAAAATGTTCAAGTTGCCATCAAATTTGAGACAATCCTTGATACCCATGATTGAATTGTCTATGTAACATCCTTTTTTATATGTTAATTTGTGACTGGCATTGTTTATGTTGTATAGATTTTTGTGGTTGGAATCCTTTGAACATATCGTATAGCTTGTTTGCGTGCCCCTTAATTCGGATTCATGGATTCCTACGTATATAGGTCAATTTTTATTGGTTTACTGTTTAGGAGTTTTTCATGATGATTCATGCTAACTTAAATTGCAATAAAATTGTTAGATCCTTTAATTAATTTATCTAGGTATAATTTGCATTGGTGTTGTACCATTTCAATCTTCCTTTAGTAATATATATATTTTTTTTGATTTAAAAAAAATAAATAGTCCTCATGTGTAAGTGCAACATAAATATTAAAGCTCTTTATTGCTGATTTAATTGCTAAACGTTTTCAAATGTCATATAATTTTGTTCATTTGTTTTTTATAATTTTCATAATTATGTCCAGATATTAATTCTTTTTTTTGAAGTTTTCTAGGAATAGGATTTGTTTTAGATCTATTTCCTATACGAATCTTTTGAGGATGATGCTCATATTATTGTAAAAAAAATTTCTAGTATATATTGCTTTTAAAAAGCATACCCAAAGCTTCAAACAAATGTTTTTTTTGTCTGAACTTTGAAGCATTTGCTAAAGGTATTAGTTTATCTACCTTTTTAATTTTAGGAAAATAAACCTCAGGTAAATTTTCTAAATCTTTTTTTAATTTGTTTTACTAATTCTGGCTTTTTCGTCTACACAAATTCTTTTTTATTTTCAAGTTTTTCAAAAAGAAAGGTTGTTTATTTTCATACAACTTCTTTCATAATTAAGAATTCCTAAAAAATTTAAATAACCTTAACATCACCAAACCTAAAAAATTTTAAATAGTTTTTTTTTTTTTTTTTCCTTTTTGAAACTTCTAATTTTTTTAGGCGGTTCTCTTATTCTATATTACATGTTTTTGTATATTTAAAATTGGTTAATTTAAAACTAAACCTATAAATTTTATAGATTCCTTTTTTTTACCTCAATTATCTTTGGGGGAAGGATTATTCAATTTTTTTTTTTGAATTTTTCACAAAAAATTTTAAAATTTATTTATTTTGCTGAATATATATTGTTTATGAGAACATAAAAGTATCATCTTTATAAACTACACAAAATCTTTAAGTGCTTTGTCCGTTCATCCTTGAAAGACTTGAAGAGAGTAATTAAGTCCAAGAGGCATTACATTCAATGCTAAATCCAAGAGGCATTACATTCAATGCTAAATGTTGTTAGGATTTAGGGCAACTGGGCAAGTTTGGTATATTGAATGGGAGATTACAATAAGAATAATATGCTTTATAATTGGAAATAAATGATGTTGTAATGAGTAATTCTTAGGTACTTTCGGAGTAACAAGAATAATGTTTCATTCTTCACATTTATGGTGGAGTCCGCTCATTAAATTTATGGTGGAGTCCATTATGAATGTGAGAGGAGGGAGCACGCTCCGAGACTACCTAATAATTTTCCTGTTGTAATGGAATAACTCTTCCTATTCATATCTGGTTGTAAAATTAGTTGTTAAATTTGGAAAGTTTGTAAAAGATGATGTGTATAGAAAAAGTTTGTATTTTTTTTTGGAAATATATTAATTTCAAAAGTTGTTAAACCTAATAAGAAATAACCATTCTTAATTAATAACTATTTCTTTTAATAAAGAAGCAACCAAATAATTTAGTATTTATTATACATGAATAACCATCCCATTTCCGGATCTATTACCGAATACTAAACATGACCTTATTCTACTATAAATATCTTCGAATGTTTTCAAACTATAAATATAGAACTTGATATGAAAGATGAACTCGCTCAAAGACTTTTCAATGTTTTCATCATAGATATAAGTTGTCAGGTTGACCAATTTTTATTCTACTTTGCCTTCTATTTCTCTGTTTTGTATCTCCCAATCTCAAGCACAACAGCAATTCGAACGGTAGTAATGAATACGAACTTTTAATAGGGAAAAGAACTCAGTACTTTATGGTTATAGTATTTGTATCATGATGGATATATGGGAATTTTAGCCGAAATATGCCTAGTCCAATCCAAAAAATGCCACACATCATGCTAGCGTGTGCTAATAAACTCTAAGATGTTGCCATCCCACATCAAGTTAGGTGAGATAATATAGCTTATCGACTCTCTCTCTCTCTCTCAAAATGGTGTAATCCCACATCAAGTTAGGTGAGGTACTATAGCTTATCATATCTCTCTCTCTTCGTGGCTACCACAAGACCATTTATATATATTAAGCAAACAATTTCTCCATTATCAAAATAAAAATTAAGACAAACTTTCTTATGAATTCAAAGGATAAGTTAGAAATT
Source organism: Quercus ilex subsp. ballota (assembly GCA_032727855.1). Classification (NCBI taxonomy): domain Eukaryota; kingdom Viridiplantae; phylum Streptophyta; class Magnoliopsida; order Fagales; family Fagaceae; genus Quercus; species Quercus ilex. The sequence continues at coordinate 5,816,050 of CM064918.1, forward strand.
TTACTAACAAAATTTTTTATATCATTAAAGTACGCTACAAATTGGCAATTATACTCTAATAAATTTCTTAAAATCTCTTCCCAAAAAAAAAAAAAAAAAAAAAAACTTAAAATCTCAACTCTTTTTGCCTATATCCAAAAAATAAAACGTATCTAAAACATTTATAAATAAAAATAAAAATAAAAATAAATAGAAGTTCAATTAAAAAATTTTAGGGGACCCAAAACTCAATAAAAAATCACCATTCAAAACGAAAAATAAAAGGACAAATTACACTGACACCCTTGAGGTATAGTGAAATCAAAGAAATGACACTTTTCCCTCAAATGATCAAAATAATTGAGATTTTGCCCCTAAAATTCAAGAAAGGAAAAGAAGTGTCTATTATTTTGATCATTTGGGACAAAGTTTCATTTTTTGAAAAGCAAGTGTAGTGAGTCTAATATTTTTATATATTGGGGATGTCAGTGTAAGTTACGCAAAAGAAATAAAATCATATCAAAATCCAAAAATTTTCCCCCTAATATCCAAAACATAGAAACATGCCTAAAATTTTTTATAAATCAAATAAAATTAATAATAAATGAAACAAACACTTTCGGGACCTAAAGCCCAAAAAAGCCAAGATTCAAAAAAAAAAAAGAAAAAAGAAAAGAGAGAGAGAGAGAGTGAGAGAAAAGAGAAAATTCATAGTAATATCAAAACACACACACACACACACTCTCTCTCTCTCTCATGAAAATATAGAAAATGTACGTAACTAAAAATTCATAACTTGAATAAAAGAAAAAAAAATTAAAACAAACACTTTTAGGTCCCAAACCTAACGAAACTATGATTTGAAACAAAAAAAATTCACATAAGTATCCAACTTTATCTCCCTAATAATCAAACACAAAAAATGTATCTAAAGCAATTATATATTGAAGAAAAGAAAGAAAATGGATCAAACTCTTCCAAGACCCAAAATTCAACTAAACAAACTAAAATTATAATGAAATAAAAGCCATAAGGGATAGACTTTGTAATAATCAATGTACAATCCATGGCTATTGGCTTGCACCGAGCTCATGACATGTCTCCTAAATGGGCCCATCTCATGCTGCTTACTAACTGAGCACCTAGCCCACTCCCTAGATGGGCTTGGTCTGAGCTCCCAGCCCTTACTGAATAGCCTCTACGGTACCGAGGCCAAGGGATAATGTCTTGGGAAAATTCTCTTATAGAGCAATTATTGGCGCTTGGTGTAAGTTTTGAGAGAGTTATGTCAGTCACGAATAGTGGGTCCCACTCGGTCAGGAATATAGCTTAGAAGGACCCATCAACATGGAAAACTAACCTCTCATCATGATGACCCCACAAAGGGAAGTCTATAAGTAGAGACCGATGGGTAAAAGGTGGGGGCGGGGTGTGGGGTGGGGGGGGGGGGGTTGGAAAAATTGGGGGAGAGAGTCACAAGAGTGGTAAGGAAAAATAGATATCGGAGAGAACAAAATCTTGCTCAGATTTTGCTAATAAATATCACATTCATTGAATCACTTTGATCAGAGAGGGGTTACAAGGGAAGTAGTCTAGGACCCCTGGTCCTTTCCTTCAGAAGCTACAACACCGTCTTTGGGGCCTCCCATTGTTGGATATTCCTAACCCCTAACACAAACAAATTGGGCTGCACAACCAAAAGTCTTCCAATATTTGGGCCGAGCTTTCACAATCATCTAAACAAGCGGTGGGCACATTTGAATGTAAAGCCAAATAACATGTGTTATGATATAAACTCAAATTCTCACTTCCAATACATTTAAATATTAACAATTGTAAAATTAAAAAAAAAAAATTATAAGAGAGTGAAGACCCCTGATGTGGGGATCAGAACACTAAAACGCATCAATCCAAAGTAGAGGTGTCAAAAGCACCAAAATGTATTTATGCGAAGCAAAGCTACAAGAAAGAAGCAAAAATCCATAACAGAGATGGTGTGAACAATTAAAATAAAATCCACTAACAAAAAGAAGAAAATCAAAGAATGAGAGAGTAATATTCTTTTTTGTTGTTAGCGAAACATGGAATGATTGGGGGAGAGGTGTAATAGCAAATTTATGAAAAAGAAAATTGGGGAGGGGGGGGGGGGGGGGAGAAGAAGAGTCAAAAAAGGGAGAAGAAGGGTTGGAGGAGGAGTAACAGTAAGGTGAGAAATGATAGGAAGAAAAAGAATTAAGAAAGGGGGAGGAAGTTTAATGGTGTAGTGAGGAATGATTGGGAGAAAAAGTATCAAGAAATGTTTTTGATATAGCACAACAAGAGATTAGCAAAATTAATTACTAATATTCTATCACTATATATTTTATAGCTAGATGTGCCAAAAGCCGTGTAGCTTAGTGATATTGCTTGATTCTTTAAATGAGAAGAATAAAGATTCAAATTTTCCCTCCCACCACTTATTATGAGGGAAGAAAAAATAATGATGTGACAAAAACTATACAAATTTTCCCTCCCAACATCGTGTTCTTTTTTTAAAAAAATGGTTTTGTTTATGGCCCTTCATTTGTTATTAATTTCTGACAATGATTGCCATTGGAAACCCATGTGGGGGTGTTTTATCAAGTCAATGGACCATTTTTCAGATGTGCTTAGGTAATAATGCGCCAATATTCCTTATTCTTATCACTGTCCATATGGAGCTTAAGAATAAACATTTTGAAAGTCATGTCAGGAATAATTAACTTGATCGACCTCATCAATATATGCTTAGGTATATAATAATTGATCCATGTTTTGCGGCTTCAAACGTGATCAACTAGCGTAGTGCACGAGAGCTCGTCTCACATAATCTAGTTAATTTTATCTTCATAGTGGGCGTTGTCTAAGCTTAATTATAAGAATCTTTTTGCTGTTAATAGCATGCATGTCAAACTTATTGTCATTGACATGTACATTAATTGTGCTAAAACTGCGGACAAACCATGTTTCCAATCATTCATGAATTTAGATTAAAGTCAACAAACTCTGAGCATGATTTTTATTTTTTGGATAGACACGTTAGAACTTCAATTTATGGTCCCCATTTCATAATAATTGTTCTTTATTATCAGGTCCGAGACGCTAATTAATTTTTAAACAGAGTTTAAACTTCAAATTTTTTATTTGATGATAAGAAAATTAATTGATTAAGCTAACTATAATCTATTATTGTAGCACGATTAGATATATTATTATAGTAGTAGTAACATGATAATTGTTTCATTACTAAAGTAAGAAAATAAAATATTGTTTTGCACTATCACGAAAAGCTGAGGTGTGAAGCCTAATACTGTTTTCATTATAATGAAAAATCTCAGAATATCCACAGTTTTTTAGAATTGTTATACTAAAGACAGTTTATTTCAGTAATATTAGAGTCATCAATGTATTGATAGGTGCTAAACTTGCAATTGTTTTAGTGGACTTGTGTGTCTGATTGACATTAGCTTATAAACTTACTTTTTAGCTTTTAACTTTTATGTTCAGCTTTTAAAATCTCATTTTTTTTTTGTTGTATTTTCTTACTTTTTTAAAAATCTTCAAGGTACAAGTATATTTTAGCACACTTTCAGTAAAAATTTTTTAATAAAAAGATAAATAAGTTGTTTCCAAACTGATACTATCTTACAAACATTTTCAGCGTTTCCATTTGTCAATTTATTCCAAGTCGTAAACGGTTCATCTCTAGTAGAGGTTGGCAAGTGACAACTGAAATTGGTAGATAAAAAGGGCTCAAACAGTCAAACCTACGTTTCAAATATCATAATAAATGTTTATTTATTTGTATTATTATTATTAGTTAGATAATGGGAGAGAGAGAGAGGGGTGATGTTTGAAACTTTGAATCACAAATACAAGACATCACAAAAAATGTCATTACTATTGGACAATCACTTGAACCTTATATTATAATAGAGAAATGATTAGTTTCAAACCAATTTGGAGTTATTTTCCTCCAATTCATTATGTGGTAATTGAAGAGATCATTTATGTGTAATTTTAGTTACATAACTTTTTTAAGGAGTATTGTGATTTTTTTAAATAGTACACATAGATGGCCTTATAAATCAACAACCTATTAATGCTACGCTCCTCTTAAAAACATTATATAACAATCAAATAAAACTAAATTACTTCGACACAAAGCCTCTCAATCAGTCAAAAAAAGAAACAAAAATGCAAGAATCTAGACCCTACCAATTGGATGCCAAACGCTCAAAATTCAGAAAATCATAAACAAAAGTTTCCTAGGCGATCCTAGGGCAGAAACGTTATTATTTTATAATTCGATTATATAAAAGTATAGGCCTAATCAAAACATTGTTGAAGCTAAAACCAATCGCCACCGCCACCACCACCACCACTGGCAATGTTAGTCATTTGTTTTTATTAGTTAAGTTTTTTTGATAATTCAATATTAACAATAGAAGAGTAGAAATTTGAATTCTAGATGTATATGTTGGAAACACCAGAAAATACTAGTTAAGTTACAAGATTCTTGGGTTTTTTTTTTTTCTTTTTTGGTTGAAGAAGCAATTAGAATCTAAATTGAATTTAGATTTCAATTGAAACTTAATGTTGTGCCATGTGTCTAATTTAAGTATTTTAATTTTTGTGCTAAGTGAGTTATTACGTACAAAAAAAAACCCACTAAATGTCAACATTAATGAATCACCTTTCTAACTTTTTTTTAATAATAAAAAAAAAAGAAATAATGAATCATCAAATTTCTCATATATCAACTCAAAAAAAGAAAAGAAAAAGACTGCCATTTTATCTTAAATAAAAAAGAAAGAAAAAACACTCAACAAAAATCACCACATGATGGTCTCAATTCACTCAATTACAATGCCGTGTGGTTGGGGATAAATCCAGTCTCGTGCTACATCTATCTTCACAGGGTGCCCGTGCATCTTCTAAGGTTCATATATGGCCAATGACGTTAATTTTTCTTATTTCCTAGCCAACCTTCAGGGCAACTTTCATGGAGTTCGTGGTCAGATTATAGTCTGCTCATGTCCTGGTGATCCTTCTGGTTCGTCTTCTTCCCAAAGAAACTTATAGAAACTGATCACAAGGTGAGCTGCCAAATTTTATGATTAACTTTTATGGATTGTCCCATTTCATTTCACTATATTTCATATTCTATGGGGTATTTACTTTCCCCTTTTTTTTTTAACCTCTCCTATACTGTCATTTTTTTAGTAGTTTTCTTTTCTGTTCTTTCTATTCTTTTTTTGAAAGCTCTGTTTTTCTATTCTTAATGTCAAGAATCCCAAAGGTGAATTTATTATCAAGTATCACACTAAGCCTAATAATAATAATACTATTTGCTTATTTGTTTATTTATTCTTATTTTAATTAAATATGAACTAAATCCGAATTCATCACTTAATTAGATTAACAATATCACAACCTTTGTGTCAAAGTTGTTGTATGATTGCGTGTAATGATTGAATAATAGGCGGAAGCATAAAAGAGAGTACACACAAAGATTTTTGTGGTTCCGCTTAACTACTTATGTCCATGGTGTTAGAGCCATTGATGGCTACGTATTATATTAAGCCTTGTGTTCCAAAAAATACAGATTCTCTGTATTACTTTTTGTATTCTACTTTATGTTCTATTAATTATAACTCATCATGTATTTGTTTGACATTTCTTATAAAATAACCAAAGTTAAGTTTAAAATAGAAAAAAATTTGCACATGACAAGTTATGATTGATAGAACATAAAGCGAAACACAAAAAATGGTATAGAGGGTTTGTATTGATTATAAAGAACTCAATATAGAGTTTATATACTAGAGAATAGTTGACTAACCCTAAACTAACCCAAGGTTAAGTTGCTTGTTCTACAAGTACATGGGCATACAGTTGATTTGGCCCACTTAGGTGATAATTTATCTAATTTTGTACTGGAAATGTTTGGTCAAACTTTTTTTTTTCTAAAAAAAAAAAAAAACATTTTCTTTCTCATTCATGCAAATGATTAATTGCTTAAAATATAGTTAAGATTATATTGTTTTTACTAATGAATTAATAGAAATGAAATGTACTAGCCTTACATTTATAATAAACAACATATAAATTTTTTTTGTGACAATTTATATTACCAAAAATTTAATTTAAAATGTAAGTCCCATTTAGTTCAACTAATAAAGTATTTTGTCTTCTAATAAAAGATATAGATAATTGAATTCCACCTAAACAAAAAAAGCAATCGATGTCTTGGCTTGATATTAAACAACAATCATCGTAGAATGGGTATCATAGTTCAAATCCATCTTATCTAAGAAAAAAAATTAATTAATTAAGAGTCACATATATTTTATGGCCTTATCTACATATATATATATATATAATTATTATGTTTATGAGCATGTTCCTAGATACATTACTTACGAATAAAATTGACCATCCAAGATCAAAAATCATGTATATATCTGAGCATTCTTCTTTTGGTTTGAGTTTTGTTTCGTTGTGAGAAATCAGAAAGGAGAAAAAAGGTTTTGTAGTTAGGTAATACGTGTTGAATATTGTGCATTGTTAATGTTGTTTTTTATAAGTTTTGACTGGCAACTGTAGGTGGTTAGCAAATAATTTTTAAAACTATGTTGAAAAAGCTAAACTAAAATAAGGTATCTATTACTTTAGTTTAGCATGAAGTTTCTTATCAGCCATTGTTATTTCTACTATACACCAAATTTAGCTCCACATAAAAGAATCTTGATAGGAGTTTCTCTTACAAGCTTCTATCTTTTTGTGTACTTGGTATATTAAATAATGCCTTCACGAGCTAGAAGTCTTACCAAACTAAAGGTTAAAAAAAAAAGATTGATAAATAGTAATACATTTTCATATATGAATGATAAAAGATTAAAAGTGTGTATTGGAGCACTATTGAAAAAGTGTTTTAAGAGCCTTAAATTTTTTTAAGAAATTGGTAGATTTATTTAGTTAAAGATTGAATTTTCATCTGAATAAAAGATTATTAGATGATGAAAGTATTTTTAAATTAAATCCAGAAACTTTTTGAGATTTTTGGTAATAAATTTTTTAGGTGGTGTTTGGTACAGTTGTTTAAACAGCAATTTTCAGTATTTAAACACTGAAACACGTATTTTCACAATATTTTTTAACTCACATATATTTTCATAATACTTAAATAACGATACTAGAAATCTTGCGATATAGTATTTTAGACTTTTAAAGTATTTGTAATAGGGTTTTACCAACAACAAATAAATTAAATTATTTAAATGTACTTAGAGTGAATCGTATGATGGAAGACTGGAAGTACATAGCACAATTGGCAAATCAAAATTCAAATCAAATCACATCAAGAAGTGGCTTACTTTTTAATTATTTTTCTCTTATTTTGGAGAGGGGCGGTGAAGTGAAGGGCACTAGATTGCAATGTAGTGGGCAGAGGTGCACATGTACTGAGTTGCCAACTTATTTACAATCCTATTGTCCAACATTAAAAAGGATCAGATTGTCTTTCATTGTCCGTCGAACATGTTCATTGTCCTACGCATTGTTGCAGTGGACTCTACAATCCTTAGAAATAGATATCCATGCATGAAAAATATTCTTTTTACAGTCGTTCACACTTATTCACGTCTATTATTTTATACACATATCTATAATTGATGCGAAAATATCCACATTATAATTCATAAACATAAATATGAAAAAAAAAAGTGTAATAGTAAATGTGTGAGAATAAAAACCCGTCCATGCATGCACTTCAAAAGTAGTTCAATTATTTGAAAAAATTTGGTTGAAATAAATTTTTATCCCTCCAAATTTCAGTTTGCAGTCGATTTGTTCCACATGGTTCCAATTTTAACAATTTTATCACTAAATAATTTTCGAATTATTTTCTATTGTCACCTCTCTTCAACATCGATGGCGAACAAATAAAATAACATTGAAAAAAAAATCCATGCATTAAGGCCAGAGTGTTCCTGCAGGATTCTTTGTCTCAACCAGGGGTATAACATTATCTTTCTATCCCTTTTTTGTCTTCAAATTCTCTGTATAAATAATCCCTTAACCCCACGCAGCATGCAAAACAACAACAGCAACAAGAAGCAATGGAATCTCGCAGTGCCATTCTTTTGTCATTTTTGCTTCTTGCTCTCCTTCTAACCACTACTTCAGCTCAACTTAGAAGCGGTTTCTACAAGAACACATGCCCAAATGTTGAATCATTAGTCCGCTCAGCTGTCACAAAGAAGTTCCAGCAGACCTTTGTTACTGCTCCAGCAACTCTTCGACTCTTTTTCCATGATTGCTTTGTTCGGGTTTGTAGTCTTATCTCACACAACAAATTTCAATACTTTTTTCATAAGGCTTGAGGTAGCAAATTGTGATTGTTGTATAATAAAAGTGACATTAATTAGACCTGATCTAATGTGAAAGTGATGTCGCATTAATCACAATTTGACACCTTAATAAATTTTGAAAAAACTTATTAAATTTTGTGTCCGTAGAATTGTTAATATCAGTTTTGTTATCATGGTGAGTTTGCAAGATGTTACCTACATATTGAGATATTGGCTTCTTCTGGAACAGGGATGTGATGCTTCAGTGTTGATTTCCTCACCATCAGAGAAGGATCATCCTGATGACCTTTCTCTTGCTGGTGATGGATTTGACACTGTGATCAAAGCTAAGGCAGCTGTTGATAGTGATTCTCGGTGCACAAACAAAGTTTCTTGTGCTGATGTACTAGCTCTTGCCACTAGAGATGTGGTAGTATTGGTATGTGGACTCCCAACAAACAGTTGGTTTTCTCTTTTCAGTTCATTATTTGTCATTTTCAGGGAAAACATTGCTGGAAAAAGATGTATAGTTATGAAAATTTTTGAACTTTTCAACAACTCAACTCTCAACTAATTTATACATAGTTTAACTTCCGCAATCATTATTATTTAGCACCAACACTTTGATCAAATGGTATATACTTTGACATGTAATACAGGCAGGGGGGCCATCATACACAGTCGAATTGGGGAGGCGTGATGGGAGGATATCTACTGCTGCCAGTGTTCAAAGGCATCTTCCTCAACCAAATTTCAATTTAGACCAGCTCAATGCCATGTTTAGCTCAAATGGACTTACCCAGACAGATATGATTGCCTTATCAGGTACCTGAAGTCTTCAAGCCCTTTGTTCTAGCTCTTAGAATTTTCTATGTAACATATATTTGACATGGTTTAGTAACTCTTTTTTATAACACATAAAGCAAAATAATTTGCGAGGCTCAAACTACTATAAATTTTCCAACAACAAAATACTAATGTTTGATTTAAAAAAAAAAAAAAAAATTAATGATACGTCAATTTGTAGAATTTATGTAATAAAATTTGTAGTATTTCTAATATCAGTCATTTAACATATTAGCTGACTTGTGAAGTTTTATGTTTCTATTAGGTGCACACACAATTGGGTTTTCTCATTGCGGCCGTTTCTCCAATCGAATCTACAACTTCAGCCCGAAAAGCCGGATTGACCCGACACTAAATTCAGCTTACGCTTTGCAACTTAGACAGATGTGTCCGATAAACGTTGATCCTAGAATTGCCATTAATATGGACCCAACCACACCTAATAAATTCGACAATGCTTACTACAAAAACCTTCAGCGAGGAAAGGGTCTCTTCAGCTCTGATGAGATATTGTTTACAGATACAAGATCAAAGTCCACTGTTAACTTGTTTGCATCAAACAATGGAGCTTTTCAACAGGCCTTCGTGACTGCTATAACCAAACTAGGCCGAGTAGGGGTTAAGACTGGAAATCAAGGTGAAATTCGTCGTGATTGCACTCGAATTAACTAGAAGAGAGATTCATTCTTTCTTTTAATGATTTTTCTTCTAGCTTTGTTATCCATGATTGTATCACAACCTACAAGTGTTTAGCTTTTTGATTGTAACTTTCAGAATATAATAAAAGTGATAAGTTCACCTACAAAAAGAAAATGTCTAATCAAACAATTACGACTTGAGAGTACCTAAAGAGGACCATTCAAAGCAAATTTTCTGACTACTAGTGATAAGCAGAGGTTGTCAGTGGCGACGCCACGTTAAGGTTAAGGTGTTTTTAGAAATACTCTGATCTGAAATTTTATATATATATATATATATATATATTAATTAAAATTTATTTATTTATTTATCCTTAAAAAAATTAGCAACACTGTCGATCAAAATTGGAAACACCCAAAAATTAAAAAAAAAAATATTTTTTCTACTTTCAAGCAAAAAAAAAAAAAAAAAAAAAAAAGCCAAAAATTTTTTTGAACTAAAATCTTAAAAAAAAAAAATTGTAACAAAGTAAGCCCACAGACCAAAAAAAAAAAAAAAAAAAAGAAGCCCAACATCAACTCTAAAAAACAAATTACAAACCCAATCTAACGGAAAAAAATAAGATAGCAAACCCAACATGATAGCAAACCCACGGATTCTAAAAACAAAATAATAAAAAACCAAAAAACGCGATTAGAAGTTGTCAAAACAAAAAAAAAAACCTCAAATCTCTAAAATTTTTACCTTTCTTTTTCTCATTCTTGCTCTGCTTTTTTCTCTCAACTCATGCTCTCCGCCTCTCTCATTCTTTCTCTCCACTCCCACTGTCAGGGCCGACCCTAGACCAAGCTTCCTCCGATCTCATCTTTTTTTTTCCGCTGCTGCTGAGTTCTGCATTTGGGTTTTGATTCTGCAGAAGCGGAACTGAAGAATGGCTGGTATTGAGTTTTGAGGTACTGCCTTTCTCTAGACTCTTCTAGTCTTCTTTAGATTTGTTAGAGATAAGTTTTCTTTGGGCAGTGGGCTGGACGTTTCACCACGTCTGGGCCTTTTTTTTTTTTTTTTTTTTTTTTTGCCTGCCATCTTGGCAGGCATCCTCTTGGCTGGGCTAGGGCCCTGGGCTTGTACAGTATTGTGTTTATTTTATTTATTCTTTTTTTTTTTGAAACAATTTTATTTATTCTTTTAATTTTGTGTTTATATATATATATATATATATATATATATATATATTAGTTATTGGGAATATAATGAATAAATCTTTATCTATGCAGGTTGAGATTGCTAAAATTTTTTTATTGTTTGGTGAAACTATAATAATACTTTTTATATAAATTAAGTTTTATTTCTCATTTGCTCTACACTTGAAAATTATTTTTTATTTTAGTCTTTGTAAGTATATTGTATGATTAGAAATGTTTACTAAAAAATATGCATCTGAATATGAAAAACTTAAAAAAAGAAAAAAAAGAAGAAAAACTAATTGAGTCTCAAAAATGATCAGTGGATAAATTTGTTATTAGTAATAAACAAAATATAACACAAAATGTAGATGAAAATATCACAAATGAGCAAGAAATTCACCAAAAATAGATTTTAAATGAAATACATTATAATATAAAAATATTAAATAAATATTAATTCAATTAATACATAAGTTTAAACAATAATTTAATTAACCAATAATTAATTGGGGGAAGCAACTAATAAATAATAATTAATAATTTAATTAATCAATACATTATAAAAGGCAAACAAATTAAATTATGTTAGGCTAAACAACAATTAATAATTTTATAATTAATGAAACAATAATATAACAAATTATAGTTTATAAAAGACAAACAAATTAATGAACAACTAAACAACAATAATTAATTGTGGGAACACAATCTATTTGTCCGCTTTAGAGGGCAGGCCATGGGCATGCTTAGAGCGCAACGTCCCGAGCTTCTATTTGTCTGGTTGGGTTTAAGTTACACATGATATAACTCTAAGTAATGTTACACTACCCAATAACTTGTTATAGAATTTATATTTTAAAAATCTCACCATTGAATTATATGTTTTATATGTTTTTAATATGTATGCCAATTGGATGTTATTTACCATTTGATTCATAAATTCATCTTTTATGCATTATTTTAAACTACAAAAACTTGAATTTGAACAATTGATTGATGACATGACTATTAATCTTTGATCACCTTGAAATTTGGCAAGTACGAAAAATATACAAAAGTAATATAATCTAGCAATGGATTTGTCAAAATTCGCATCCAATTAAAAAATATTAAGTGGTGTAATATTGATTAAAGTTCTACGAGATATAACTTGAATTCAACCAATATACATACATATATATATAGATATATGAAAGCTCAAATAGTGTGAAAACACTATAGCTTATTCAGACCTCCAATTTTAAAAACATGGCTTAGGTGCTTTTACTCTAACTTATCTAAGTGCGGAACAAGAGTGAATGATACATAATAACCGAAACAACTCTCTAAGCCATAACCACAAGCAAGCAATAACAAATATAAAGTTTAAAGAGTAAGGGAAGAGAGATGCAAAGACAAGATAACACCGCGATATGTTATCGAAGAGGAAACTGAAGTGCTTGGTGAAAAATCTCTTCACGGCCCTCAAAGTCGAAATTGATCCACTAGTGAATAAAGTTGGAGTACACGAATATCGAAAAAACCCTCCAAGCCTAATCTACCCAATGTACTTGAACCCTCCAAATTCCGGCTACCAACAGGCTTTATCGAGCTGTATCTTCACTAGTTATAATTTGGATCCCACAATTTAATTAACTCTAAATTGCATCCACCAATCGATAACTTCTTCCAATACTTCTCACATGCACTAAAATTTCACTCAGTACTTAGATTGAGTGAGATAAGTGTTTGGGCTAACCTTTTAAGAATTTGTGATTTGAGAGGTAGGAGTACAAGAAAACTAGGAGAAATTGTGTAGATGATTGTGGGTTTACAATCTCTAATTCTCAAGCGTATTGCTAGGGTTTTCTTTCTCAAAAACTCCTTATAATTTTGTGGATAATGTAGGTTTATATAGTGTTGGTAAAGAAATGAGAAAAACAAACTTCAAGAAGGTTCAGGCAATGCGTTTCGCGGGTCACTCGCAACTTGTCCTGAGTTGCGAAGTGACTCACGAAATCCAGCTTGGTATGAGACTATTCATATACCAATATGTGCTTCTCAGGTGGCCTTTCGCGAGTTGTCCACTTGCGAGCCAGTCGTGAACTTCACTTTCGTCACAAGTCTTCACCAAACTCTCACACTAAACTCTTACATTAAATCTCACAAAAATACACAGAAATGATTGAGTAAAATATAATTAAATTTGACGCGGAATTAAAGCCAACAAAAATATAGTTGTAAATCACAACTTTACAATATATATAGAATAGTGCTAGAGATACAAACTATTTTACAAAATTTTTTACAAACTACTGATGTGGCGAGTGATTATTGGTAAATGAAAAAGTAATATTAATTGTGGATCTAAATGAAAACCAATAAAAAATTAGTCACATCAATATTTTGTAAAAATATTATAAAATTGTTTGTGTTAGTAGAATTATATATATACACGACCATTTATTTTGTTATTCTTTCTGTGAATCATTGCCATTGAAGACCCATGTGAGCTTCTCTTACGAGGACCCTTTTTTTTTTTTTTTTTTGAGAAGGGTCACTTGTCAAGTCACGGGACAGATTTACCTGATTAATCGGTATATTCTTAACTCTTAATTAAGATGTATTCTAAGATAATGCATTGATATTCCTTATTCTGTTCACAGTCCATTCGGTGCTTTAAATAAATTAAAAAATAAAATCAGCCAAAAAATATATATTAAAAAATAGTAATTAAAAGAAAATTTTGAAAGCCATGCCAAATAAGTAACTTGACTTTAATATGGTATATAATTATACATTAATACTTGATACATGTTCCACGACTGTAAATCTTATGAATCAGCACAGTGACCAAGCAACCTTGTCTCACCAATATTAGAACAAAATCAGAATATAAATTTATTTATTTATTTATTATTATTAAGAGAAAAACAAGGATGTCAAAGCTTTGTGAGAATCATTTTGCTATGGGCAGCATAGTAAACTCATTGACATGAACACATGCATATAGTGCTAAAACTACGGACAAACCATGTTTGCTTATTAATTATGATCGTTGGTAATTTAGACAAAGCCAACAAATTATACTTTGGCATGTTATTGCAGCATGATTTGCCAAAATTATTATAGTTTTATTAGCCTGATAATTCTGTCATTACAATTAAATGTTGTTTTTGCACCGTTCGTGACAAAAGCCTGAGTTGCGAAGCATAATACGTTAGCTCATGCACTTGCTATTCTTTAAGTGTTAACCAGCACGACATTATAATGAAAAATCTCAGAATATACACAGCTTTTTATATTTTTTTATACTATAAGATCGTTTATTTCAGTAATATTAGGGTCATCAACTCATAGGTATGAGCTAAAGCTAGCCTAAAATACCCTTTTTTTTTTTGGTAGTGGACTAGCACACATTTTCACCCCATCAACTTGTCAATTCATTAAGGTCGTAAATGGTGCATATCTCTTTTCTCTAGTAGAAGTTGGCAAGTGACAAACTGCAAGTGTCACATAAAAAAGGGTTGAGCCATCAAAAGTTTAGTTCGATTCCTAGTTCTCGTTTCATTACGTAGATTTTAATTTCAACCCAACAATTTAGATATCATAATTTTCTTTTAATATATATATATATATATATATTAAGATAGTAAGAAAGATAGAGGTGATATTTGAACCACAAAAGATGTTATTATTGGACTATTGCTTTCAATCCCATATCATAATATATGTTGTCACTGAGCTAATTGTTTTTTATTTTTTTATTTTTATTGCTTATAGCAAGTGGGGGAGGGAGATTCCAATCAAAAAAATTTATTGGCCGAACTGCAACACTTGGCATCAGCAAAGAACCTTACATTGTTGGGTCCATAGATCTAGAGTTGCCCCAACCCACAGCTTGTGATGTGTAATCTTCTTCAAACTCCTTAGGCTTCTTGACTTGCATCTTGCAATTCCCAGTGATATATGAACTGAACTTGCAATAATTGATGAAACTTCGCATGCTTCAGGTCCAAATGGAATACTTGCCTCCATTTTGGGCGATCTCAAAGTCTGTCTTTGAAAAATAGACCTTAAATTGAGAATCTATATAAAAAACAAAAAGAAAAAAAGAGTGGTCAAGTGTCCTGATAAATAGGGCATACAAAAATATTAAAAAAATTCAACAATGGTAGTCAATGATCAATGATGATTGGTCAATGGTGATGACATGGCAGGCTGACATGAGCAAGAGAGAGAGAGAGAGAGAGAGAGAGAGAGAGCACCTGGTTGCAATGGAGTCGGTAGAGGTGCACATGAACTCGTACTGAGGATGCCAACCTACTGAAAATCCTCTTGTCCAACATTAAAAAAATGACGACTAGAATGTTCGTTGTCCTTTGCATTGTTTGCATCGATTCTTAGCTAAAAAGTAAAAAACCACAAATTTACATATCCATGCCTGTACGTCTCCTCTGGTCCAATCATTTGTAAAAGTTTGGTTTAAATAAATTTTGATCCTTCTAGTCAATTCTGTTGATATGGTTCCAATTTTATCATTAAATAATAAGTCTGATTAATGTATGCCCTTAAAACATATATTAACAAATTTATTTTTAAAAAAAATTTATAAAAAATTGAAAAAGTTGTCAAACTTTTTCAATTTTCGATAAATTTTTTCTAAAAATAAATTTGTTAATATAACTTTTCAATTCGCAATAAAACTTTTTTAAAAAATAGTATACTATTGTGTATTTTTAGAACACATATTAAAAAAATCTACATTTATAAAATCTTTAAAGGTAAAATATCATTTTCTATTGTCACCTCTCTTCAACATTGATGGTAAGCAATTAAAATAAATCCAAAAAAAAAAAAACCATGCATTAAAGCCAGAGTGTACCTGCCGGATTATTTTAATTACTATCCTTTTTTTGACTTCAAATTCGCTGTATAAATAGGCCCTTAACCCCACGCAGCATTCAAAACAACAACAACAACTACTACAAAAAAAGTCATGGAATCTAGAAGTGCCATTCTTTTATCATCTTTGCTTTTTTCTCTTCTCCTAAGTACTACTTCAGCTCAACTTAGCAGTGACTTCTACAAGAACACATGCCCTAATGTTGAATCATTAGTCCGCTCAGCTGTCACAAATAAGTTCCAGCAGACCTTTGTGACTGCTCCAGCCACTCTTCGACTCTTTTTCCACGATTGCTTTGTTCGGGTTTGTAGTCTTATTTACACAAAATTTCAATTCATTTTTTGTCCGTGACTGTTGAGGTAGTAAGATGCGATAATTATACAATAAAAATGATGTCAGTGATAATTTAATATGAAAAAGATGTTGCATTAATTACAATTTGTCATCTCAAAAATCTTATGAAATTTGATGTATTTATAGCATTGATAATTATCATTTTTGGTTTTGGGTAAAGACCTTGTTGGTTGGAATATAATCATGGTGAGTTTGCAAGATGAAACGTATGTATTGAGATATTGACTTTCTTTGGCACAGGGATGTGATGCTTCAATTTTGATTGACTCACCAACTAATACAGCAGAGAAGAATCACCCTGATGATATTTCTCTTGCTGGTGATGGATTTGACACTGTGGTCAAAGCTAAGGCAGCTGTAGATAGTGACCCTCAGTGCACAAACAAAGTTTCCTGTGCTGATATACTAGCTCTTGCCACTAGAGATGTGGTTGTATTGGTATGTGGAAACAAATCGTTGGTTTTCTCTTTTCAGTTCATTATTTTCAAAACGATATACTTATATAGTTTTGAAAACTTTTGTAACTTTTCAGACTCTCAACTAATTTATTCCTATATAGTTGAACTTCCAGAGTCATTATAATCAAGCACCAACACATTTAAATAGTATATGCTTTGACATGTAATACAGACAGGGGGACCATTTTACCCAGTCGAATTGGGGAGGCGTGATGTGAGGATATCTACTATTGCTAGTGTTCAAAGGCATCTTCCTCAGCCCTTTTTCAATTTAGACCAGCTCAATTCCTTGTTTGGCTTTAATAATCTCACCCAAACAGATATGATTGCATTATCAGGTACCTGAAGTCTTCTATATAGCATAGATTTGACAATTTTTAAACTTTGATAGATACAATAATAATGGGAAAATGATAATTTGAACGCTGTATGTTTTCATCATAAATACTAAACGTAGTTAATTGAGTTACAAAATTCTTGGCAAATTTAACGTGTTTTTAATTAATTGATCTAATTTATAAGACATCACAAGTATTTCCAAAATAGAATATAAGTGTTACTTCCTCATTTTATATGAATGATGAATCCTATTAAATAATGAGATCACCTATTAATATATTAGAGAAATAAGTAACATGTTACTTAATCTAGTATACGACATCAATCATAAATCTAGTAATGTGTAATACTGTAATGTAACTCACATTATCTAACATGTGAAGTTTTATGTTTCCATTAGGTGCGCACACAATTGGGGTTTCTCATTGCAGCCGTTTCTCCAAACGAATCTACAAATTCAGCCCCAAAAACTGGATTGACCCAACCCTAAACTTGACATATGCTTTCCAGCTTAGACAGATGTGTCCCTTAAATGTTAACCCCACAATCGCCATTAGTTTGGACCCAACTACACCTAATACATTCGACAATACTTACTACAAAAATCTTCAACAGGGAAAGGGTCTCCTAAGCTCTGATGAGGTATTGTTCACAGATGCAAGGTCAAAGTCCACAGTCGATTTATTTGCATCAAACAATGACGCTTTTCAACAGGCCTTTGTAAGTGCTATAACCAAACTAGGTCGAGTTGGGGTTAAGACTGGAAATCAAGGTGAGATTCGGCATGATTGCTCCCGGATAAACTAGAAGAGAAGAGAAGAGAGTTTTCTTCTAGCTTTGTTAATTATGATTGTATCACAAATCTATAAGTTCGCACTGATCATGATATTTTATTTTCATTAGCTTGTTTTCATGTAACTTTCAGAATATAATAAAAGTGATACGTTCAACCTACAAAAAAATAATGCCAAATCAGACAATGCCATACGAATTTTAGAGTAACTAATTAAAGAGGACCATCCAAAGCTATTTTTTTGACTATACTAGCGATTAATTGCAAAGGTTGCATACTAAAGTTGGCAAGAGCTACCACGTCCTAGATTATATATATTCCTTTCAATTTGTTTTTGCTTACAAATGTTTCATAAATATAATCATATGACGACTCTAAATTTAGATTAGCTCAAAAAATATTTGACGAGTAGTAGGCTTAGATATCAGAGCTCCTACTAGAAGTGATAGATGGCTCTTACAATAATGATCATCTTTAGCTATCGCTTCAATCCTTCAACATAAACCTTATACTACGACCAAGGGAGTTAATCTCATACCGGAGGTTGTATCGGTTTGATAAGTGGAGCGATATATTTCGGTACTGGTCGATACCGGTATACCGTTTCAGGTTTACCGTTATATATATATATATATATATATATATAGATATGTATGTATGTATGTATGTATGTGTGTGTGTGTGTGTGTGTGTATTATAATAAATATAAAAGTTTACCATAAAACATTACCTCAAATCAGAACAAATTATTTATGATTTTACACTTTAGCATCAATTAAAAGAAAAACAAAACACACACACACAATATAAAAAATAGAAAGCTTAATTGTTCATTGCATACTAAAAAAACAAATAATACTAATAAATTAATGCAAGTAAGTTACCATTCTGCCCTTACAAAAATTCAAAAATTACAAAACTAAAAAAAAAAAAAAAAAAAATCTTTTTTCCATACTGGCTAGTGTTGCCTGAAATTGGTCAATATGGCCGGTACAACTGGTATTTAAATCAGTACGAAACGTTGGTGTTTTGATATCGGTATGGTACATACTAGCCGGTACTGGTATGATATCAACTACATTGACTATGACTTGTTTAAAGAGAGAGAGAGAGAGAGAGAGAGATGGATTGGAGGGCAAAAGGGTCATTTCGCCTTTGCTTGGCTCACAAGAAAAACCTCTCAAAAGAGCTTAGGACACTTGTTAAATTTATGAACCCATGCTAGATGCCTTGTGTTCAGGACCGGCCCCAGGCCTAGGCCATTTAGGCCATGGCCTAAGGCCCCCTAAGAGCATCCGTAGCAGATGTTTCATAAAAAATGTCATTTTGACACATTAAAAACCTACTTTATTATTTTACCACATCGTTTTACAATATCCCATTTATCAGATGTTTTATCCTACAATTCTATACATTAAAATAATATTTACCACATATTAAAATAATATTAACTCCTCCTTATCATCATCATCATCAACAACAACAACACCAACAACGGCCACCAACAACCACCTACCACCAAAGCTCAGGCACCACCACCACTAACCAATCACCAAAATCGAACCAACCAACCACCCCTACCCGAATCCCAACCTACCGACCCAAAATTGAAACCCACTGCCTTCAAATTACAACCCATAGCCACCCGAACCCCCACCAAAAGTCCAAACCGCTGCCACCCCTATCGATCTGGCCAAACACAGATCCAAACCAACACCCAAAGACCCACTGCCCCAAACATCCACCATTCCAGACCACCCAAACAGCCATGAAAACAACACCCAAAACCCACCACACCAACATTTAAAGCCACCCAAACACCCAGCAACCATCGACCACCAAAGCCAAGACCCACAACCCACAACCCACAACCCATTCAAACCCAAGCCTTAAACATTGATTCAACAAACCCATGCCCATGACGGCAAAACCCAGACCCACGGCGAGCAAAGCCCACCATCCATGACGAGCAAATCTCATCCACGACACATGGCGACCAAAATGAAGTTTGCAACCAACATGGTGATATCGGTGATGGCAAGATCGGCGTGGCGAGAGGGCGATGAGAGAACCAGAGAGAGAGAGAGAGAGAGATGTTGCAGATGGAGAAATAGATATGTGATGGGAGGAGAGAGAAAGATGAATAAAAAAAATAATAAACACATTTTCCATTCTCGTCTGTACTGTGTCAAAGATGCAACGTTACTGTAGCATGTTGCAAAAGTTTGACACATTTAACATATCTGATAAAACTCTATTTTTGTGTTTGGTGTGCCAAATGTACCAAATATTTAGCATTTGGCACATCTGCTGTGGATGCTCTAATATAGAAAGGCCCCCAAAATTAAAATAGGGCTAGTAAGGTTGGTTTTTTTTTTTCCTTCTAATTAAGAAAAAAGTGTGTAATTTGCACTTTTTTTTTTACCGCATAGGTCTTATAAATTGATATGTTCGATCATAATAAGTAATTCAATATTCATTTATTATTTTCTTGAAATGTCACATCAGTTTGCAAGTTTTTTATAGTAAAATTTGTAGTACTTTAACACCTTTTTCACACACACACACAAAAAAAAGAAAAAGAAAAAGGAATTAATAGAAATACAACACAATCACCAGTTCACCATTAAGTGAATGAAAAATGCTAAAACTAATACAAATTTTATGACAAAAAACATACAAATTGATCAAACAATATAATAAATGAATGTTTTTAATAACTTTTATTTATTAATGACTCGCCAGTTTGTAAAACCTACATAGTAAGTATCACTAATTCACTTTGGATGAATTAGTCTTATTAATTAGTAAGAACTAATAATAGATTTGAAATAAATAAATTATGATATAAAAAATAAAATAAATATCATTTAAGTGATATTTAGATATAAAAAGACCTATTTAAAATTTTCGCCTTAGGCCTTAAACTATCTTGGGCCGACCCTGCTTGTGTTAAACATAGGAGCTTCTAAAAACTGCCGTGTTTGTTGAATAAAAGGACTCACTTGATACTATGCTTTTTCTTCATTAAATAATAATCAGTCACCATTAATGAGAGACACAAAGAAGAGAAGAAGACGAGAGACCGAGAGAAAAGAGAAAAAGCTTGAATGAGAGAGGAGAGAGAAGAGTGGAATAAAAAAATAGTTTTTTTTTTTTTTTTTTTAAAACACGCGACAGTACCCTTCTATTGTAGCATGTTGTTAAAGAAAAATTGGATCTTGGCACATTTGATGAGGGATGATTTTTGGTTTTTTGGTGTGCCAAATGCTAAAAATTTAGCATTTAGCACACTTAGGGCATTCTTATCAAAGAATGCAAATATTTTAGCATTTAATATCTTAAAATCCTACTTTATCTATTTTAACATACCACTTTACAATACACCCAACATCAAAAATTTTATAATTTTTACCACTTCATTAAAATATTATTTCTCTATTATTTTTTAATTCTTTTTTATTCTCAATCTATCTCTTCCTATCTCTTCCTCTGTGTATGTTTTCTCTCAAACCCACTGCCCACACCCACTGCTGCCAGCCACCACTGCCCACAACCTCAACCCCCAACCACCAAAATCACAAACAAAAAACAAACTCAAAATCAAATCACAAACCCAAACCCAAAACCAAACCATAAAACTCATACCCACCCACCATCAACCACCACCGGTCGACCTCAAAAAACCATCAAACAAATACCCACCACCACCGGCCCACCACAAACCATACCCATCCAAAACCAAATCACAAACCCACCACCCAAAACCAAATCACAAACCCACCAAAATATGCCCAAATCGGAACCCAAGGCATGAGAGAGAGATAATCATAGATCTGAACTGGTGAGGGCAAGCGGGTGATGTTTGTGATAGAGGCGAATCGGAGATAGATCGGCGACGAAGAGGCAGAGTGGGCGATGTTTGTGATAGAGGTGAATCGGAGATAGATCGACGACGAAGAGGCAGAGATTGACAACGAGGAGACAGATCGGCGACGAAGAGGTAGAGATTGATGATGACGAGGACAAATCAGCGATGAAGAGGCAGAGACCGATGACGACGAGCAAAGATTGGCAATGAGCAGAGATCATGAACCGTGGAAGAGAGAAGAGAGAGGAAAGAAAGACAGAAATTTTAAAAAAAAGCCGTTGGTGAATATAAAATGATTTTTTTTTTTAACAATCCAGCTATAGTGAGCTGTTATTGATAACAGCTCACTGTAGCTGTGTGTCAAAATTTTTGACATTTGAAACCTTTGATGCAATGCCTTTTTTTGTGTGTTGGTGGTAAAATTTAGCATATACCATTTTTAGCATCCTTAATGGGAATGCTCTTAATGCCAATGCTTTAAGAGTTTTCTATTTTTTTTAGAATACTTTTTATGCTCCCATGTGTTTGGAAAAATTAATATGTGGAGATTGGCAAATATTGTCCCCATGAAGTTGTTAAACATCAAGCACCGCCTCTCTCTCTCTCTCTCTCTCTCTCTCTCTCTAAAAAATCTCTAGACATCACTTTGTAGAGCCACAATTTGACTAGATCCTAGAAGATTGTAGAATTGAAACTATATATAGAGGCATAAAGAAGAAAGCACTAGAAGTTGTCATGAGTTAGAAATTAAGGGCACGTTTGGTAGACTGTAATGATGATTACATAGGAATAGGAATAAATATTACAAAGAATGCAAGATGTTGTAATGTAATAATTATTCTTATTCAGTTGTTTGGTAACTCTATAGTAATAGAACCCTGAATTTGTATTCCACATGTTTGGTACAACATCTTAAGACAGTGTAATGAAAGCCTTTTAAATCAAATTTCCTAAAATGCCCTTATTATAATAAATTCATTTTTTATGAGAATTACTTTAATGAACCCAATCTTGAATGGAGACCTCTAATGAATATATATATATATATATATATTTTTTTTTAATAATAAAGTTGCTTTCATTTTATTGCATTAAAATTAACTTGTCTTCTTCTCTCTTAAACAAATTTTGCTTCTCTATGTGTCCAGGGGTGGGAAATTGGTAAAACTTTATTAACTCAAGAAAACAATACATGAAAAAGTCACAAATCAAAGTATTATATTATTAAACCATATTTCTCTACATATTAAACTTTTCATTTGTCAAATTGGTTCTCCATGCACTCCATTCACAATACCATTAATAAAATTTGTACACAATTTAAATAATTGAACAAGATGATAATTAAAATAAAATATTAAATATGAATGACCTGAGTACCAAGTGCAAGGGTAACCCACCTCCAAATTCCTTGAGAGTAATGGTCATACTTCAATAAATAACTTTGACATAGACCCACACTTCAATAGATAACTTTCACACTTCAATAGATAACTTTCAACTCTCTGCCTCCTAATATTAATTAATTCATTTCGAATTTCAAAATTTTGATTGTTTAAAGTCACCCCCACAAATTACATTTTGCTATATATCAGACATGTTAATATATATACTCCTAAATATAATGCCAAAATGCATAATTGAATAAAAATCTTTTGTTAATATATATATCATTTATATACTTTGTCGCCAAATTAACTAGTTAATCAAGGCCATTGTTTCCAATCTCAATATCATAGAACCTCACAGCTATACAAATATCAAATATGGCAAATGTGGAATTGTTATGAATAACAGAAACAGAGGGTAGTACCTATAGAAATTACAAATCTAAGGATAGAAAAAAAATCCTGAGAAGAGATAGCAATGACTGAGGGTGAGAAAAGGGAAGTACCCATACAAATAGATCTCTAGTAGTTGAAAACAATAGAGAAGAAGAGAGAGAGGGAGTAATACTTGTGGAAATTGCAGACCTAAGAGAAGAAAGAAAGAAAAAATTTCCTTGAGAAGAGAGACTAGCAACTGAGAGTGAGAGAAAGACAATACCCATATAAATAGATCTCTAGTAGTGGAAAAATAAAATTTTAGAGAGAAGGGAGATAGAAAATTTAGGAAGGAGATGAAATTTTGGAAAAGATGCAAGTAGTGGGGGATTATGGGAATTTTGTTAAAAGAGCAAGGAGAAGGAATTTTGGAGCAGATGTGGGTAATGGGGGATTTTGGGATTTTTTTAGCAAAGAGAAGCAATTTTGGAGTATATGTGGGTAGTGGGGGATTTTGGGAATTTTGTCAAGTAAAGTCAATTACATTTAGCAAGGGAATAGGAATTCAATACTTTTAATAAGGAATGATTATTCCTCATTTTAAGGAATAGAGATTCATATGGAATGATTATTACATGTAATAAAAACATAACCAAACAACTGTATAGTTAAATCATAGGAATAGTTATTACATTACAGTGTCTATTACAGTCTACCAAACATACCCTAAAAAAATAAAAAGCTAAGACCTAGAACTACTAGAACTCTACTGGCAGAAATTAGTGAAGCTAGAAGCTTCAATGTTGGTTACTTAACCGGCCTCTAACATGTACAAATTGGAACTTTGGTTCCCACTTGTGATATGTGAAGTGTGAAGTGAGGTGAAGTGTGTGTCATAAAGCACCAACTAGTGTGAAGTGAAGAAAAGAAAGTCAAGAGCTAGTGTGTAAGTGTCAATGCCTAGGTGTCTAGGGAATTAGTGTCTCTTGTAAAAGCTTGTATTTTGGGATTGTAATAAGAAGCTTCACCGGAGTCTTTTCGTTGAATATATAGGCACTTTTCAAATTTATTTGAAAAAAAATGATGAGAGAAGCAAATTTTGGTAATGGTGATGTCGAAATTTTAAGAAAAAATATGAGAGAGAAGAGAGAAATGATGTGATGGAGGGAGAGAGAGAGAGACAATTGAATTTCAGTGATGTAGTTATCGAAATTCCTGCCCAAAATGCAAGCTGCCTAGGAAGAGTGCTCAAAAAGGAGAGAGAAACAAATAGAAATTGTGGCAATGGAGTTGCCTAAAATTGTGGGGAAGAGAAAAAAAGAAGAAGAAAGAATTATGGAAATTGAGTTGCCAAAAATGTAGGGGAGAAAAAAAAAAAGAACTGTGGATGTCCAAAACTAGAGAGATAAAAAAAATAAAAATAAAGAAAAAGAAAAAGAAGAAGAAGAAGGCAACGGTCAAAGGAGTTGTCGAAATTGTCGCTTGCCATAATTTTTTTTTTTCTCTCCCTTACAATTTCAGCAACTCCATTGACCTTTCTTATAATTTTTTTTTCTCCAATTTCAGCAAAAAACAATTCTTTTTTTTTTCTCCCCTACATTCTCAGCAACTCAATTGCCAGAATTCTTTTTTATTTCCTCCCCCACAATTTCGGCAACTCCATTATCTTAATTCTTTTTTATCTCTCTCCTTTCCTCTACAATTTCGGCAATTCCATTGCCACAATTCCTATTTTTTTCTCTCTCCTTTCTAGGCTGCATTTTGAGTAGGAATTTCGGTAATTACATCACTAAAATTCAATTGTCTCTCACTCCCTCCATCACATCATTTCTCTCTCCTCTCTCATACTTTTTCTTAGAATTTTGGCAACACTATTGCTAAAATTTGCTTTTCTTCTCATTTCCCAAATAAGTTTGAAGTGCCCATATCACAAATAAACTTCATTTTTTACAATATATTTAGGCTCAGCTTTGCATTGTTGTACTTTTTTGGGTAAAGATAGAAGAATTTTTGTGTGCTCTATCACACATGTTTAGTACAACAGAAGTTAGCCCAAAGCCCATTAATATGGACCACAAAGTCATGGAGCAGCCAATAAAATTGGCCTACTTGGTCTCACCACTTGGTATTGGACAAATAAAGACCTGCAATTGGTTCAACATTCAAATTACTTAAAATCTTCCTTTTCATCAAGTCGACAAAGCCCATGCATGCGTGAAAGAGAAAACCATAAAAGGTAAAAATAAAAAAATTAAAAAAAAAATTAAAAATTTTGATAGAGATATGGATTAAAGGGCAAAAGAGTCCTTTCACATTTACTTGGCTCACTAAAAAAAACCTCTCAAAAGAGCTTGGAAACATGGAATCAGGGCCGGCCCAAGGCTGGCCCAAGGCCTAGGCCTAAAGCCCCACCACACCCCCCCAAAAAAAAAAAAATCAGTAAGAGAAAAAGGCCCCACTTTCAATGGTTAAAGACCCAAATTTTTATAAAATTATATATATTTATTAAAAGTTGCGTATTTTTTTTATTAGTGATGTTAAGGATACTACAAATTTTCTATTGGCTTACAAATTGCCATGTTACTAATCACAAAAAAGTGATTTAAATATTCATTAGTTAGATTGATGAATTTCATCAATGAGAGTCAATGTCACATTATATTGTGAACATTTTATAATGTTTTAAGCGCATTTTTCCTTTTCATTTTTATTAAAACTCTCAATATACGAGACAAATAGAACCCTAACCCAATTGAAACTCTAAAATGTTTCAAAAAAATGTTGCAAATGTATTAAATCATCAATTATAGATTAATCTCTCTTAATAGTTTGACACTTTAATTTTTGTAAACTGATATTCTACAAGGCCACACACCAAATAATATCTATCTCACTCTCTTAAAAACAAGATACAAACTTAAAAATTAGATTTTAACTTTACTTAACTATGTATCGTTGTATATCCAAAATAAAGAATTTTTTTAATCATAATATATTTTTATTAATATTTATGGTTCAACTATGATATTCAATTCTCTATATGAAATTAACATTAGTTTAGTTGGTATTATTCATCAAATTATGTATTTAATGTATCAAATTAACCTTAATTTGATTAGTATTAAATAATTTTGTTTAATTAATATTTACATATTAAAAAGCCCACATAAATTTTTTGCCTTAGACCCCAAATAATGTTAGGCGCCCCTACATAGAAGCTATGTGATAAACATAGAAGCTTCTAAAAGAACACCGTGTTTGTTGAATAAAAGGCCTCACATGACACTATGCTTCTTCTTCTTCAAATAAGAATCAGTCAACATTAACGAAGATTTACTATGTTCCCTTAAATTTAGCAAGTTGAGAAGAAGTTTTCTCTTTAGGGAAGCAATTTTTATGTAGGTTGCTATTTCTAGAGGAAAACCATAATCAATGCATCATTTTTGGGATGGACATTGTTCAATGATAAAGAATAATAATGCCTAGTAGTCATAATTGATTTTCCTCTCATCTAGTAGATTTTTGAGTTCTTAAACATCACAATAAAAGCAAAAGGTATCCCAACATGAGAGAGAGAGAGAGAGAGAGGGGGGAGAGGGGGGGGGGGGGGGGGTGGGTGTGGATTAGATCAACTTAAGAAAAAAGGAAAATACAAAACTTTCCTACACTTAAAACACACTTGCATATTAATATATCCTAGCACTTTTGAACACTTGGTGGGTACATGAAATACTTCCTCATGAGTTACTGCTTACACAAATAGGGGTGTCTCTTTCTTTTTCATCACACCCCTTCTATTTTTCCCTTTTCCCATAGAAACTAATACTCAATTTTTTTAAAGTTATGAGAGCTAGTTGCAAGCGTTTTTCTTTCTTTTGCAGGTTTGTTAAGTATTAACCTTAAGACACACTACTAGATTTCTTCAACAAGTGTGACATTTAAGATAAATCTTATTGAGATGCTTTGAACTTCACCTTGCAATGAGAAGCGCAAAATCAATAATAATGTAGGTGAGGATACTCGGCAGGTGGGATCAGAGTAGTATTTCAAAAGGAATTTTGAAGTTTGAGTCTTTTGAAATGGCTCATCTAAGAATTGCACATGACCTAGTACATATTCTGATGCATAATGGCTTAAGAGTTTTATTTGGTTTGAATTTTATTTTGATTTTATTTATGAATTTAATGCTGTAAAGAAATGAAGCATAAATTTTAGCCTTACCAAAACACCAAGTGAAGACATTTATATTTATAACAGGATTTGATGATAATTTTGAATAGAATTGAGGTGTTCATATTACAAATAAAGTCTATCACCTAAGATCATTCAAATTACAAATGAAGTGTATAACCTATCAACTCTGGCATTCTTTCTTATTACTTTCTATTTAAATCCTCTAAATCACTTTCTATTTGAACATTCACTTGTAATGGGACTTATGGGGTGATGATAATCATGCTAATCCTTAACACAACCCTTCAAGCTAAATGGCGGTGGAACAATATTGAGCTTGATTTGTAGAAGTGAAGATTTGGAAAAAAAATACGAGCTTCGTAAAGATATTAGATTATTAATCGGAATTGGATTTGTTGAGGAATTGTTGGTTACCATATCTCGAACACATGGAAATCAATTTCAATATGCTTGTTTAGCATGCAAAATTGGGTTAGAGGAGAGGTAAGTGGCCCCGATATTATCATACCAGAGTATAGGAGATGTGGATAGGGGAACATGAAGTATCACAACAGAGATTGTAACCATTTGACTTCATCTACAAAATTTGAAAAGGCCTTGTACTCAATATCAGTACTTGACCTTGCAATTGTGACTTCCTTTTTATAGCTCCAAGAGATGAAATTCTCACAAAGAAAGAAACAAAAAGCCCCTAGATTCTCACTGTGGGAGTTTCGCACAACCTCAATACCAAGAAAGAAATTGATACAACCTAAACTTTATGGTAAAATTAGAGTGCAAATGCGAAAACAACTTATCAATAGCAGTAAATTAACGTAAGTAATGATAATAGCATAGACAAATATCAAGAAATAGATGGTAAATTCTCTATTTGGCCTAGATGTGCATGGAGGAGTCTCATATATAGATCCCTTGAAACTAAATTCAAGCATTTGTCTGGTCATTTTTTAAAAGCAAGCTCATATAGCACGTTTCAAAATTGTAGATGAATTTTTGCAATTTTCATATGTGATGTGGAAATTGGGCATATATAAAACCTTCGTAGTTGGGCCATGTGAACATCTTCAAATGATTTGTTGTGCAAGAAGGCATTATGAACATTGATTTTTCTCACAAACTATACAACAATTAAGAGAATAGTATTCATCGTTGTGGGTTTGATAATAAAGCTAAAGGTCGCACTGAAATCCACATTGAACTATTGGTGGAAGCCTTTTGACATAAAAATCGCCTTTGTATGGAACCTTAGGCACAACACTTGATCCGCAACACCCATTTGCAATAAATTATATTGCGAGCAATATCTAAAGAGACAATAAGCCATGTTTGATTTTGGATGAGTGCATCAAACTTTGAGTTCATGGCTTAATGTCAAAATGAAAGGTTGTTAGTGAAAATTTTGGGTTTGGTGATGTCATGTTTGGATTGAGTGACCATTGGGTGATGAGAAGCAAAAGGACCGATCAATAATTGGGAAGTGATATAACGAGAGAGGTTGAGCATCGTAAGGTAACAGGTTATGATGAGGGAGAGAATTGGGAAATTGAGGACAAAGGAGAAGTAATGGGTTGTGAGGGTAGCGGACTCGAATCAAAAGAAGTTTGCACTTGGGCTTGAGCAAATAGCTTGATAATAAAAGTAGAAGAAAATAACTCTAATTGGTTAGTTATAGGTAGAAAGGCATTGACGAATGACGTAAGTTACCATTGATATATGAATGTGAAGTCCACTAATATGCATCATGGCATAATTGAGCTTATTTAAGGAAAACCTTTATAGATATGGGAATGGGAATGTAAACCTTTATAGATATGTGGACTTTACCATTCTATTCTATTTCTATACATCATGGCATGAAAATGGGAAGTTTATGTTAAATTATTGATTGTTCCAAAAGTTTAAGTTATTAGAAAATTGTGAGTTTAATCACTTAACCATAATTCTAATACCCCTTCACTTGTGGACCTAAACTTCCCCTTAATAAATATTAACTGGGGCCCAACAAGTAGGAATTAAAATTTTAAATGGGAGGTAGAGTGAAGACAGGGATCAAACTCAGGATTTTCTGCTCTGATACCATGCTAAATTACCGATTGTCCCAAAAACTTAAGCTATCAGTAAATTGTGAGTTTAATCACTTAACCATAATTCTAACAGTTTACACTTATATTTGTCAAAGAAGCTGCAAATGTTTCTAAACACATCATTTTTTTTAGAGAATTTCAACGTATGACTTATGCTTCTAATGATAGCTCTTTATCATCAGATCAATATACTAATCAATTTTTGGTATAAGTGGAGATTGAACTTCAGATCTCTTATTCAACAATAAAAAACTTTACCAGTTGAGCTAACTGGAACCAACCTGAACACATCATCCCGAATACAAACACTCTCAACAAATTAAACAGAAGATAATGCGTAAATTCTCTTATCTTTGCTGTCCTTACAGACAATGTCAAAGGCACAAAATTATAGTAATAATTCAACAGAAGTAGAAGGCAAATATACATTGGCATTTATAGCTTCTACTATCTGAATTGTGCTTGTGGTGAAGGCACGTAATGCAAACAAGGGAACACAAATTCACTTGATAGATATATCAAAGGCTAAGTCCCTACTCCTAAACAAAATTTGGCTCACTGTTTCAAATTATTTGATTTAGACCCAGTCGACATGCAATCACACAAAGACAAGGATTTGGCAACAATTTTAAATTACCTAAATCCGCACTACTTTCTGCCCCATGGATCATGACACATTTTAGGTAATATTAGTTGCTATATCTATCAGTAATCATTCTCATTTCCACAATGCTGTCTTATATACGTCTTTTTCAGCCCACTTACAGTGGATCCCTTTCAAAATAACCATCAGAACTTACTAAACTCTTTTGACCAAGCCAGTCTCAACTCATTATCAGTGGCTTTGATGTACTTAAATATTCCGTACTGCATTATTAATTGGTTGATTATTTGATTAAAAGTCTTATGCTGCTTGATGTAAAAGCCTCTTACTTGTAGTGACTGTTTTGGTTGTCTTTCAGACTGGAAGGTTCTCCTAGTTAAATACCATCTTTGTTCATTGAAATTTTGCAACTATTTTCTCATCTGCTCATGAATCACAAAGTTGCTTTGTTTTCAAAGTAGGAATTTTTTTTTTTTTTTTTTTTTTGAGAATAAACAGCAGAATTTTATTCAATGAAAGAAAAAATTTGTATACAAGAAGCCAGCATCAAAGAGAGCCAAAGAAAACTGCACTAGCTACAGAGCTTTCCCAACACCTATCAAAAACAGCAGCTATATGCAAGGATACATCAAGGAAAGCCAAAAAAACAAGTCTATCTTACAAACTCAAGACAAGCTTCCATAATTAGCTTCCAAATATTCTATAGCATGGGCTGCAGCAAACCTGGCTAGAAAAGAAGGGTCAGGACGTGGAAAACCATAGTGAGCCTCATTCCGCTTATTCCAAATCATCCAGCTGGTTGTGAAAAATATTGCAATCTCTAGGTCATTTTTCCTTTGCATAATTTTATCAGCCACATCCACAAATGAAAGATTTGTGCAATGAGACATGATCCCCCTTAAGTTGGATTAATGCTGCATAAACTGTGAATGTCTATCATGTTGCATGCAATGCAAACATCACAATTAACCAAAGGACAAGACAAGTAGTGTGACAAGGATGGCTAATGAGCTATTTACAGCAATGTACACCCCAGATATAGGTGTGTTAATTATCCCATTAGTAGAGTAAGGAGACAACTAATTCAGATATCTCAATGCATGAACCGTGTAAAATACAATCGTCCATATACAGTCAAAAGGATAAACACAATATCAAGTTCAAATCCATGTTCATATCCTATTTGAGCTTTAAACCTTGGAAAAGCCAATGCGGCCGGTTTGTTTCCTGATCAAATGTAGCACTGGAGCTGCTCATGGGGGTGTTGGGGTCACTACAATCCTCTCCTCGGTCCGATTTGAAAGAGGCAGATGAATCAATCTCCCTAATTCCTTTACGGGACGAGGAATCACATAATCCTAATAGAGATTTTGAGGATTTTGATGTTGCCTTCTTGCTCAAGCAACCTCCAATGCTTAATGTCAGCTCTACTTCACTATCTTCATCAGAACCACCAACGCTCATCTTATGACTGCTGGTGGGCATCTGGGAACTTGGCCCTGCTTGGTCTTCCTCAACGGCACTGACTCCTGTTGACATGTCTTCCTCAGCAGCAGGCCTTTCAAGATCAAATCCCCTTGCCATTTTCATGGTGTCTCCCGAGCAACTGCCACTTCGCTCCCTCGAGTTTGGATCGTCTCTCAAGCTCTGAATTTGGAAATTAAATCCACTTGTGGTTTGCATTGGTGGATGGTGTGAGTTAATGAAGTGAGTATGGCTTATATCTGAGCTAGTCATGGAATTCCAATATCTGTTTTGTTTAAGTTCTTTTTTCAGCTCACCCATTAGCATCTTCTGCACACTGTAGAGTCTGTGGAGTTCCTTCACCTGCAACTTCCAGTTTGTTATTACTATGCTAAATAGCACCAGTGGCAAATTCTTGCAACTACTACGTTTTTAAGTGATGAACAATGGACTAATAGGAAGCTTGAAAGGGTCAGGATTTTTAAGGAGCCAAGTCAGTGTCATGGTGTATAGAAATAGTTATTTATGGAAATATCAATACTTTATTAAGAGGTGGATGGTGGGGCTCTTAGAATGATTGACAACATCAATAATGTGTTTCTGGTAGTTTAGCAGGAAACAAGAGTTAGGTTTAATATAGCTATTGATAAAGTTGGATGAAATACTTGAAAGTGTTAATTGTGATGTCAGTAAACCATTAAGTCAGTATTTTGCAATTTGTTTATTGATGGAATACATGTGGAAGCCTGAAAGGGGAGGCCTCTATTGTTCATTTCACAAAATTACAGAATTTGACACCAAAAAATCTTCATACATATCTGTAGCCCCATGACTATCAGTTTGTGTAGATGTCATATGAGTGAATGTAAAATTTGCAATACAAATTAATGGCATCTGAGATTTCTTAAAGAAGTGAAAGATTTACTAGTTGATAAAAGATTCATGGTACCTGGTTTTTGAAGACATCTTCATGCACTTGCATTGTCTTTTTGATGGATTCTAAGTTGTGCTTTTCTAGCTTCCTGTCCATGGAGTCCTCAGAGCTGTCCACTACAGTTGTATAGCAGTTCCCCTTCAGTCCTCTATTCTTGAAATGCTCCCAGTCATCCACACAATGCACAGTAAAGCTGTTGCTGTTTGGTGAGGTTGCTAAGAGATTGACGGCGTATTCGAGTTTAGTCCCCATGTCTGAAATATATAACTATCAATTTGTTTCTAATTATGAAATACATCAACATACATTTTGAAACAAAACACAAATTTTGGAAATTTATTTTTTCAAGATAATGATACATTCTAAAGAGCAAGGAATAAGAAATTGAATCCACTTTTTTTCCTATCTTATCTTTCTACATTTCGGTGGGTTGGGTGTGATTTATAGGAAGTCACTACTACATATAAGGTGGAGACAGGGTTTGGTTGACCCCAAGTCTATCTGATGCTAAATTCAAGCACCAAGGACTAATGGAAAAATCTGATCATGTTGAGTCATCTCCAACCTTGCCCCAAGTCAAATTTGATTGCAAAAAAACAATTCCAACCCATCTAGTTAGTGGTGTTCATTCCTCAAATTCACTCGTGCTTACCTTTGATTTTTAACAGTTCCCTTTTATTTAGTTTGCTACAGAAGAGAAATTGTGGAAACAGGGTCTGTGTTTGGTAGTACTAAGCAAAGGGGGAACCAAAAAAAAAGTTCAAAACTGCATAGGGAGCTCCAAATCCAACAGTAGGCAGACAATGAAGAGGGGTGAAAAAGAAAAATGGGATGTGGACAACAGTAATACCACAAATGGTATGTGGGTCTTTCTTTCTCTCACACACACTCTTTTGGTGCCACCATCACTGGTCATAATAACAGTGGTCTTCATCTCAAGAAATTGTTCTCAAAAAGTGTCCACTTCTTTCTGTTTCTTCCATAGGCCTTTTTGCTATCCAATGATCAAATCACATAACAGCAAAACTTCTATCTGATGATGCTCTCAGAGAGACTTAAAAGCAAGAAAGAATTATTAATTAATAAACAGTAAAAGAGAATATGAGATAGAGAGATTCCAGTTCTCATGGCAAATTTACTATTTAAGAACTATCATTTCAATCTTAACATCATTTTGTACTGTTAATTATTTATTAGAAAGATCATTATCACTTTCAAAATTATTGGCGTACCTCCTATGCATGATACAGCAATAAACATCACCATCTTAGTCCCCAGGCCTTATTAAGTGGAAGGATTGAAGGAACACTAATATTTAGAAGTGCTACTATCACATAACAGACACAAGTACATAAAAACTTAGGACACAAACAAGCAAGAACTTGCATTAAGACTCATCACCAAACTTAAAAGACTTGTTTTTTATGTCATTCAGAGCTCTTCAAACGCCTGATTCATCCCAAACTAAGACTTATATAAGCATGAAAACATGTATAATTCACGTTACCGGCGATATAAACTGGGCTGATCGCGATACTCTCTTAGGAGGCTCATTGAGCATGTTCCTCCTTCATGCCACTGCTTTCACCCATAAGCTGGTCTTCTTAGTAAACTAGAACCAAAAGAATGACTAGCCAATTCTGTGATGAATAGTAGCTATTTTATTTTGTGACATGGACGGAGCAATCTTAGCAGTGCAACTATGGTGAAGACTGAAAAAACAATCGTTGACACCTCTACACCAGCAAATCTATTGGCAGGCCAATACCTGCAGTCTTTCAGTTTGCTTAGAGAAAGAACAAAGCACCTTCTTCACTAAAAAATATATATATCAAAATCAGAATCATGGTTGTTAATAATTCAGGCTTGACAGGCTGTGAATGAAGGAAAGCAAGAAGGAAAAAAAAAAAAAAAAAGGCTGGACTAACAATGTTTTTTTTTTTTTTTTTGAATGGGCTGGACTAACAATGTTCTTGTGGGTAGGTGTGTATAATATTTTGAGAGAGAGAGAGAGAGATATTATAAAGTTAATATTGTATTTTATATTGTATATTTGTGCTGTAATGGATAGTAGGAGAAGATCAAAGAAAGAAGGGAGAGAGGGGCCCATAAATTTATATAATAAGAACAAATGAGACTACTAAACATGAGCCAATGTAGGCCAGTGAACAAGATATTCCAGACAAAGTCTTGCAGATATCAAGATATGCATGAAAATTATATGGAAAGCTGGTGCTTCTTTCCTACAACAATGCCACTCTTTTTCCATACCTATTTCCTTTTTCTCTTTTTTATTTTATTTTATTTTATTTTTATTTTATATATTTTGAGGAAATTCAATGATTCTGATCCAATTATTCTCTCCGTACTAAACATTCATGTCTATTATTTAGTCCATTGTTGTCATTCAGATTTTATCAGAGTACCCAACTTTCAGTTGTTGGGATTCCACTGTTGTTTTTCCCTTAGCAACTGTAAAATTTTTGTTGGTCTTTATGTTGTTCAAACATGGCTTACTTAGCTACATCTTATGAAATCTAAATCTATTTTTGTTGATAGAATAATGGTTACCATAATTAAACTTATTTTTGGGACTGTACCTAGTTTATCATGGTAATAGAGTAGATGATATTGAATTTGAATTATGTATTTACTACCTCCCATTTGAAAGTAAAAAGTTATACATGCTTAGTTTCCTATATAGTAAGGAGTATGAACCCACACATGCATAATTTTTTTTAAATAAAAAAATAAAAAAATAGATTGAACATTTTGAAACAATTTATGCTTTTCTAGATTTATTGTAGTTTATTACCTATGTATGTCTAACATTGAGAGAAAAAGGAAGTTAATATTGTTAAATTTTCCTTTTGCATGAAAAGGCATCATAAATCATATTTTTAAATTTGAGCATGTATCTAGTTTTTTTGTTTTGTTTTGTTTTGTTTTTTAAGTATAACATTATTTATTTCTATTAATTATTTTCTTTTTGTGGATATCATATTGAAAAAGAAAAACTTTTCACACTTGTCTCCTTGTGTCTGCTCCATAACTAAAAAAGCATCATTTAAAATTTTCCACATGTACTTGAAAATTGGGAAATGGGTGATGGTGCTCTAGTTGTTTATATGTATATATTAGGAAGACCACAAGACAAAAAAATTCCACATTACATAATCATATGATTAAAGTGTAGAAATTTAATAACAGTATAAAAAGTGTTAATAATAACAAGAAACCCAATTGAGAGATTTGAGATGAAGGGGAAACTTCCCACACATCACTTTCCTCTAAAAGCCTAAAGAGCCAAAACATACCCGTCCAAAACTAATTATTAAAAAAAAAAAAAAAATTTAAACCTTACAACAATTCAAAGTCTTATCCAGGGAAATCACAACCACACACATCCACATGCTTCACACCAGTAAAATAGTACCATACGATTTTGCTTTCAACATTATATTCTATATGAGCATGCCTTACCTTCTCTTTTACTTGTTTATTGTCTCCTCTAAAGCCTATGGTAACATGGGTTTGGGTCATGTGTACCCCATTACTAGCTCAAGATAAACCTACAAAACTGCACACCTATTCACACACACACACACACTCACACCAGGACAGCATGCGAATATATGCATTGCTAGGTTGAATTTGGGTTACATAACTAGGGTTCATAATTAACTAGATACTTGTGCAGAAACTAATTGAAGATATGCCAAGGTACATTCATGTCCTTTCTAATCTATGTAAGATTATCTCTTTTTTCTTTTCTTTTTTTTAAAATTTTCAATATTATGTATTAGATTTTTGCCCATTTAATTTCACGAGGCAAGGATTAGAGCAAGCAACTTATTATATGATTAAAAAAAAAGTGTTGATGTTTTAAGAAATGTTAGCTTAAAAATGGGGGGGAAAAAAGGCCCAAACTTGTGGGATGTGTCTTTGAGGATTTGCCACAACCTAGCAAGATTATTTTTTAAAAAATTTCTATGTGAAATATGTACTTTTTTCTATATTTTTATTTCATTTCCATCATATGGAATATGTACTTAGTCTTGCATTGTTTATTTATTTTCAATTTATATTTTTTATTGGCATGATTGCGTATAACAAAATAATGACATGTTGGATTGTGAATCATCATCAATCTTTGCTTGCTGAATCCACCGTCTTAGTACTAAACAAATAAGCATTTATTACATGAGATTAAATCATACAAATGATTTCCTAACTTACATTAAAATATGCATATATTCATAAAAAAATAAAAAATAAAAATAAAAACATTAAAATATGTATAATAATAATAAGATTGAGACGGCTATAAAATAAAGACGGATTAGGCTGGCCATGTGAAAGATCCACATGGCACATAAACCATAGGACCCTCCACCCAAAAAAAAAAAAAAAAAAAATCTGTACATTTTGTGGGCGCGTAAAAAGCTATAGCTAGTTTAGTTCTGTGGGGGAGAGGATTAGCCGATTTGGGAGGAAGAGAATTTTCTTTCTTCTTTTTTATTTTTTCCATTTTTCTTGGAGATGTGGTTGTCATTTCCCATGTGATTTTGCTCTACTAGTTCTAGTACCTTCACAAACAAGTTGTCTTTTTTCAATTATATATTTGGGTACATTGAGAATCTAGTCCTTTTCACATCAACTTCGTAATCCCTTTTTTTTTTTTTTTTTTTCAACTCATTTTGTACGTTTCACTGATAATTTAGTTTGTATAACCGTATAAGACTCCGTCTAGATAGAATTTATTTTTGTTGAAAATTAAAAATTGAAAAATAAAAACTGAAAACATAGTAGTAAAATAATTTTTAAATGTGTGAATAGCACCGTGACACTCATTTTTAATGAAAAAGTAGTTGAAAAGTAAAGTTTGTAGGATCCATGAACAGTGTACGAGTGCACTATTTACGGAAAAATAGTCAAAAGTTGTGGCTTGAAAAAAAAAAAAGAGAGAGAAAGCACGCGGAAGCAAAATGCAAACGTGAATTCAAACAAATACTAAGGCTGTGTTTGGTTCCCGAAAATGCTATTTTCGAGAAAGGAAAATATTTTCTAAGTGTTTGGCTGCATTATGAAAATTTTTCTAGAAAATATTTTCATGTGTTTGGTTGTATTCTGAAAATGCTATTTTCCTACTACTTTCTCATATTTTCTCACCCATTTTCTCAATTAACAAACAAATTTTATAATAGAAAATTTCAACATATAAACTTAAAAAAACAAAAATCACAACAACACCATTCAATCAAATCCACAATTCGGTCAAACTGAGAGAGCGAGGAAGAGAGAGTGATAAAAAATGGATGGAAAGGGAGAGATCGGTCATGGGTCATGGGCGACGAGATCGGTCATGGGTAATGACGAGATCGAGCGGAGGCGAGATTGAAGGCGAGATCAAGCGGTGCGGTGCGATCAGCGCAGTGCTGCGATCAACGAGATCGGTGCAATCTGGTGCGTGCGATCGTCAGACTGGAGCTTGGGGCTCGCTGGCGACGTTGAAGGTGTGATCTGGGCTCCTTCTTCTCCCTTTCTCTCTCTCTGGAAACCATTTGAAGTGAAAATAGGAACTGAAATTCATTTTCGGGGTCAAAACTTCTTTTTTACGGTCAAATGAAAATAATTTCCGAAAAATTCTATTTTCAAAACCAACCAAACAGCCTATTTTACGGAAAATGATTTCCTGAAACCATTTACACCCAAAACAAATGGACCCTAAGTCTACTATTACTTTACCTCCCTTTTTTTTAATAAATAATTTGATAATTGGGAGGGAGAATTTAAATAATAGATATCTCCGTTGAAAACATCAAGATGTGCTAATTGAGTTACAAAGTTCTTGACAACTGCATTAACCATACTTAAAAACCATTTGTAATACGTCATTCGTGTCATGTACGATAGAATATACTTTATTCTATGCTTTATTTTTATCATTTTTTTTTAATTTTGTTTTATTTTTGTAATGTTAGGATTTAAGATTTTATTTTCTTAATTTTTTAGGTGTTTTTAAGTGTTTACTACTCAAATTAGAGTGTTATTGTTATTTTATTTGTATCCATTAGAATCTATTCATATATTTACTTTGAAAATAAGTTTTTTGAAGCCTTTAAATGTTGATTAGCCCTTTCATATTTCATGTTTTGCATAGGTGTTATCAGAGCTAATTAGTATCATGATATGGCAAAAATTTATGACGAAAGTAACCACCCTATTGACGATAATCGTGGGTGCAGGCCTTAGGGCGGCATACTTATCGATTTAGTTTGAATACTAAATTATTGGGGAGATAAACACCTTAGGAAGCTTCTTTGAATAATTAATATAACATATTAAGATACACTTTAACCCAAAATGCCTAAGTTTAATGGGTATGTGCTTAATTATGTTATATTAACTACTCATTCTTCTCATCATTATTCTATGTGAGACTTCACTCACATGTGTATATCCAACAATCTTCCCCTCACGTATGAGTCTCTGCCTCTTTGTGGATTTCAATACCTCTCTGTGGGTCATGAACAAGTCCTACTCGCTTCCCTTTGCCTAATGGACATTTTCCTTCACTAGTGCATCATCCATGGGCTTCCACGTGTCAATCTCACACGACTTTTATCCTCCATAGGAACCTTGCACTACACCGTTGTCTAGTACCATTGGCAATAATACTCCTTTGTTGGGCCTTTTCCAACATCATGTGTGTGAGCTTTATGGGTTTGCTTGGTGCAATATACCATTCCCTCTCTAACTGTGAAAGGGACCTGCCCTGCTCCATTTGCGAAAGGGCTTCAAGTATATACACCTTGTTTCCGCTTCAACTGCAAAAGGAACCTCGATAACCTTGTCACCTTTACCCTACACCACCATGGACTTTGATACCACCATGGACTTTGATACCACTTGTTGGGGATATAAAACACTTTGAGGAACTTCTTTGAGTAATTAATATAACGTATAGAGACACACTTTAACCCAAAAACCTAAGTCCTATGGTATGTGCTCAATTATATTATATTAACTACTTATTCCTCTCATCATTATTTAATGTGAGACTTCATTCACACATGTATACCCAATATAAACAAAATAGTGAAAGCAATGGGAATAATCGTTCTAGAGACTATGCGGTTGACCTATGAACCGACACGTTCTTAATTTTAATGATGTTCTATACATTAATGGGGTATATCATACAAAAAAGACTTCATAGATTGGATCTTGGATCTTGAAGATTATTTTTCTTATGTATATATCCAAAAAGATTTCAAGGTGCAACTTATATCAACCAAGCTTGAGCGTGGTTCAGTAGATTGGTGGAATGATATAACATTATTTTATCATGCAAAGAGGTAAACCTAAAATTTCTACATGGCCAAGAATGAAAAAATTGATGGTTAATTTTTTGTTCCCCAGTGATTATGATGAAATATTCTTTTATACAAGTTATGGGCATAGATTAAAAGAATTTACCTAAAGAGTATTGTGACGATAATTTCAGGAAGATCAAAATTTGGATGTCATTGATGCAGAGAAAATCTCAATTTTCAAAAATACTCTTATTATCAGAGAAGTTGAACAAGATCAAATTTTAACAAATATTAAAAAGCTAGAGCTAGGATACAAATAATTTGAAGAAAGAACGACTATTAAAGATGAAATTTTAAGTTTTAGTAGATAATTTTGCTTATGAAGAAGAGAAAACCGTGATACAAATAAATTTTCTATACATTATTTTAGAGAAAAAGTAATGCACATGTACTTTGATATAAAATCCCTAGTTTATATTTTTAAATAAAATTCATAATAACAGTATTTTAATAAGTGTAATGCCTAATTGGTCGAGATCAGGTGTAAAATTCAAACGCTACATAAACCTTATTAAGTTTAAAAATTTGAATCCAAAATCAATCCATAGTAGTTTAAAAATATTTGAACCCATTTTAATAGGGTTAGGTTAGATCCAATCCATTGTCATTCCTAAAAATAAAACGAAGAAGCATGTTCATTTTTATTTATTTATTTTTTTTATCTTTATCATCAAATTTATTGTCAATAAAAAAATTCTTTAACAATAAACTTCTTTATTTAAAATTTCTTAATGTATAATTGGATGCTTGACTTAGGCAACCACCTAAGATCAATTGCCTAAGATCGTAAGTGAAAGAAGGGTAATGACACATGGCTAAAATTAAACATGTGTCACCATCGTGACAAGTCCAATGCATTAGAATACTAGACCCAATTTTTGCTCAAAAACTTATACTCTCTCTCAAAAGTCTTTCCATCTTCCCATCAAGCATATCTCTTATAAAGTATCTCTTAACAACCAATCATTTTCAACCTACTATTTTCCTCTCTTACCCCTAAACTTATTATTCTCAAGGACCACATTTAAGATAAATAATTTTTATTTTATATGCATTATTCTTTATATATACAATTAATGTGAAAGATTCTATTATTAATTTGATTATAAGTAGATATATTTTTGCTTGTGAATGTTATGGTTAGTTGTGATTTTATTGCTAAGTGAACTTTTTTTTTTTTGGGAGAGAAAACGATAGTAGACTTTATTTATAGAGAAGAAAGTTATATAATGAGAAAGAGAAAAGAGGGACATTCTTTTGACCAAATAGTGACCCCCTCATTCTCTTTTGCAACACTAGCTAAAATTAGAGTAGCACGATTACATCGTAAAGGTAGACTAACAAAAGAAATAAAATAAAAACTACCACAAAGAAATTTAATGTCTTCAAAATCCAAGCTACTGTAAGAGAGCAAATCTTCTCTTCAAAGTTTCCGAATGCCCATAAAATCAATAAAGCGCCAAACAACTCCCTCTTGATTTACTAAGACATCAATTTGATGTGGAATTTTTTTTTTTTTTTTAAAATTTTTTTTTTTTTAAGTTGAGAGAAACTTGGGGATGCCCAAAGCAGTTAGGATTGAGAATTTTTTATGGAGAAAGAGGGGGGGGGGGGGTTGAGTACCAATATTATTATTTATTTTATTCTATCATATTATTATTTATATTATAGATAATGTTCCTTTTTGTCTATAAATATTTTTAAATATAGATGGCTACTAGAAAATATGGATATGGAAAATTAAGAGAAGAAAACAAAAAGGAAAATTAATTGAATATCTTGATAAATTTGACTAAAAAAAAAAAAGGAAAAATATTGATAATTTAGATTTATTTTCAAAACTACAAATTTCAAAAAATTATTTACAAATATAAGGAAATACTTAAATTGACGAACTAAATTATATATATATAAAAAGACTATATTATTTTCCAAATGCATGTATGGCTTCCATAAATTTATTGAAGTTGCTTCGAAACGGCTGATCAAAGCCTAAAAGTAGGTTGTTTAATTATTGTAGGTTTGAATTGGGTGGACTTTAGCTCACCTCAAACTTTATTGGCCTGATATCCGTGGATTGAGATTCGGTGCAATTGCACTATGCAATTACCCATTTCTTCTCTCACAAATATTTTTACCACACCCACTTTTTAACTAATTTTTATTTTATTTTATTTAATGGTTGAAATAAAAAGTTATTTTTTTGAACTCTCAATCTTAACAATACAATGCTATTGCATCAGGTGCAATACCTAGGGTATTACACCTTATCTCAATCTGATATCCTTGGTAAGGTTTCTCTCTTAATAAATTTACCCCCTTCATGCCTATAAGAAACAAATGTAATTAGTACAGAGCATCTTAACACTTAAACTCAATCATGATCAAAGACTCCAAATAATATCTACATTCTTTATACCATTTGTTAATCCTAATTGCAGAAAGCTATTATGAAATCTAATATGGTTACTTTTCTTGAACTTTCTCCAATTTCAATTCAAGCAAGCAAACATGTTTGCTTGTATGTCAAAACCATTACCCTTAGATTATGTTAGTTATTTTATTAAAGAAAAAAATAGATAACATAACAATTTATTGAAGGAGTATGTTAATTAGTGTTCTTAAGACAATCATTAAAGA
The DNA here is from genome assembly GCA_032727855.1 of Quercus ilex subsp. ballota. Lineage (NCBI taxonomy): Eukaryota > Viridiplantae > Streptophyta > Magnoliopsida > Fagales > Fagaceae > Quercus > Quercus ilex. The sequence goes on from CM064918.1 coordinate 5,858,832, forward strand.
AAATAAAACGGATTCCACTTACATTGGAAAGTAACAAAAGTAGCAAATATTAATAAAAGATTGATTTTTTTTTTTGTTTGTTTTGTTTTGAAAGTGACTCAATTTTCTAGAAAAGTGGCTTGATTATATTGTAAATTCAACATTTTTTAAAATTAATACGATAGATATAATTTTAACTTATGACGACTACTCTATAATAATTGTTATTTATTATTAGATCAAGACATTAATTAATTTTTTATGTAAAGAAAGTTCGGACTTTGTACCATGAACGTAAAAATTCAACATTAATAATTGCCCTTTAGGACACTCAAGCTACATGCTTTTGGAAGAAGTGCACTTACCAAAATTAAAAAGTCCATAGAGGCTACAATTGCACAATCCTATAGTCAAGTGGGTATTATTAATAATTTAGAAGAAAAGGTAAAGGACAAAAGAAGGAACGGAATCTTGAAGCAGTTCATAAAACTCTGTATGGTTTGTATGATTGGATTGGAATAGGCACGCGTTGTAGCCTAACCAAGGCACAAGCCGTAAGAAAGTGCCCCACCCGACTCCACACTCTTTTAACATTTTATTACTTCTCCTTGTCTTTAACCAACAACTCCCATCAGTCATCATCCTCGTCCACTCTCTGTAACAAGATTCTCTTACCCTCATCCATCCCAATTTCATATTTTGATCATGGTTTCTTGATAATCGTTGTCATCACGCTTTCTTTAAAGATAAATTTATTGGATCTTATACCATTAAAAAGCAATGCAAATATATCAATAAATATTTTAACTGACTTATATGCGATTGCACACAAAAAAAAAAAAAAAAAAAAAAAAAAGCTAAATACAATAAAAACTCAATCTTAAGATCCATGACTCCTATTTGTTTGTCCAATGCTTTGCATTTTGCAAATGTGTATACATGAAGATAGATACAACATGATACTTGTAGGGGGACACTACCATATATATACTTGAAAAGGATTCTTTAGCAGAATTTCCTGTAAACTAAGAATTCATTCATCGCAGTGTTTGTCAATTTTCCAGCAAAATCATGAAAGTATAAAAATAGCTCAAGCAATAATCCTTGATTTTTATTTAAAATATACTTAGGGTTCGATTGGTTAGGCATTTTGGGAGCCTAAAAGCATGTTTTTTAAAATCCAAAACTCTATTTCGTAACATCAACTTCTCGTGATCTTTTTACAAAAGCTCATTTTAAACCCAAAACACCGTTTTGCAACGGCTTATCCAAATGCACCCTTAGTCGAGTTTAATATAACACTACCTAATAAACATATTAGGTTCAAGATTAAAGTTTAAACGTGAAATTCGCCCTCCACTAACCACAAATGTCCATAAGCTTTTCTTTTTTTCTTTCTTTTTTTTCTCTGAAATTTAGTTTGGTTTTTGCCCTACAAATTTTAGAAATTTATAATTACATGATAAAAAATTTTAAATTGTCAATTCTGATACTTGAGTATGATATCATTCATCAAGCTTGGCATAAAAGAACTAGTCACATTTGTACTATTTTTTAAGGGTGTCCACGGGTCAATTTAAGTAGGGTTTGTGCTCAACTCAAACTCGACTTGATCACTTTAGGTGGTGAAGAAAAAAACCCATTGTTAATTAGGAAGGAATGTCGATTCGAACAGTTAGGGTCTCAATAAGTGGTAATTGGTTGTTGTTCAGAGTCGTTGAAAGCAAATTTTGTAAGATCTATCGAGATCTGGTTATATTTGATTGAAATCTCACGGAGTACAACAAAGTAACCCTCATATTGGCAGAGAAAAACGATGTTTAATGGTGGAGATTGGTTAGATTAGTTGGATTCATTTTTTCTTGTAAGGACCTATCACTTGACTCGGAAGCCGTCGAATTTTGAAGGAGGTGACTGTCGTCGACTGTAGAATTGAGTAGTTCCATTGGATTTTCAAAAAGGCGACTATCATCAACTGTGGCATTAAACAGATTGGTTGAATCTCAAATTTGAACAGGTCGAATCTGTTGGTTTAGTGGGTACTGATCTTAGATCAGTTGCACATCCACACAACATATTAATAATCTAAGCATAGGTAATAATTAAATTTTCTTGCTCTAATTATACAGTTCAAAAAAAAAATTTATTTGGTACAGACCTGATCTTAGATTAGGTGCACATCCACACAACATATTAATAATCCAAATTTACACTGTTAAGACATCATTTGAAAAACAAATTTAAAATTTTTTTCTTTCTCTGAAAAAAGAAAAAAAGAAAAAGAAAGAGACAATACAGTATGATTTTTATTAAGAATGAAACTATTGTATGATTGTATCTTTGAATGTGTCAATTTGTTCATTCTAAAGTTTACAAACTGTACACAAAAATGAATAATAAAAGCCATCTTGGCAGATATTATCTTTGTAACTATTATTATCAAAGTTTCTATATTTTCTAAATTATAAACTAGATTTCATTCTCAAATGTCTTTTCTTGCTTTCTACAACCTCATTGATCGTACTTCAAAATGGCATCCTTTAGTAGACCCCACCATAATAAACCCACCCATATAATTGGCCCATATCGTATACCTAAGCTTGAATATGAACCAATTGTTTCCACATCAAGTTCAGTCATGATCCATAGATTCAGGGAAGGTAAGCACTGCCCTTCCCTCTCCTTTTTATTTTGTTTTTTGTCTAGAAAAAGGGTCACATCCTCATAAGTTCTTGATAAGATTTGACCTAAATGTGTCAATCAAGATGCTAGATGTCTTGTGGGGTTTGAAGATTGTCCTTGTGACACGTGCCACTCACCCAACCATGAAAGTTGTTTTTAGTACTCTTATCATGTTTTTATTTATCAGAAGTGGAGAAGATCTAATGGTCACTTTGTGATTTGACTTGAGGAGTTTTGGTTTTGGGATTTTTAAAGGCCATCACTTAAAGGTTGCTAATTAAATACTTAAGCAATTGACCCTAGGTTAGATTCTTATAAGCATGTCAGGTTAAGGGTGAATTTTTTCATTGTTTTTAGAATGAAAAGGCACATCGCTTCTAATAAAAGCAAATCACTATTTTGAATACTTCTTTTTATCTTGTAGAGTCAGCAATTTTGGACTCTGATACCCACCTTTGCTTTTCTTAAGAATCCCTGAATGTCACTTAATTAAAATAATACCAACTTGATGATGATCAAACCTAACAAAATTGAATCCGACTCGCTGGCCCGGCCCAACTTATAACGGAAGTAAATGTCTCACTTGAACCTGAGATGTTTTGAAAAAGAAGAATTTGATCCTTAGATATTTCCGTTAAAAACACGAAAAAGTATTAATTATGTTACAAGACTCTTGATATTCAAATTCATTGAATTAATCCACTACAAATTTCAATCACATTCATAGAATTATTTAATTGAGTTAGAATATCCTTCTCAAAGTTCTTTAAAAAATGATTCACATCAAAATAAAATCTAATTAATATAAAATTGAATTTATACCAATATCAATGTTTCCATTCCATTAACCTCGGTTAAAATCATTCTATTAACGGATGATGTAAATTGTAAGTTTTGAAGTTGATGGGCCAATTTTAAAATGACCTTAAACTTAGAGGATGTAAATATAGTTCAACTTTTAATAGATTTCTTCTAAAAAGTATAAATATATTTTTTTGTAATTAACCATTATTTTAATTTAAAAAAAAAAACTTAATAATCAGTTAATAAATGAGTTATTTTGGAGCTTGAAATTGAGCTACAATACCTAAATAAGCCTTGCTGAGTCAAGTTTCATATTAGTTGGCATCTGGAGCATAAGCTCAAATGAAATATAGGATTAGCTTAACATGAACTTCTATATAGCAATGGTGATGGGTTAGGTTTGTGAGTTTTTCCCCAACTAGACCCTAATAGTAAAAAGTTTTATAATAGATTTGGGGTGGATTTGGGTTCACATTTTCAAACTCTATAGGGTTTTTGGAAGGATTTGAGGGTTATAGTCATTGTAACCTAAACTAATTATTAATTTAAATAACTAAAATACCTCTATTTTTAGTTTCTTTTCTTTTCCACAAAAAGTAGGATTTCTATTAAAAGCAAGTGTGCATATTTCTCTCTTAAAATGTTACTTTTTTTTTTTTTTTTTGAATACTAAGTATTTAACACACACATGGAAAGAAAGGAGAAGATATTAAAGAAACTGACAATGGTATATATCCAAAAAGACCTAACTCTTAAAATGTTACTTAATTTAGTGTAAAGTGCTTAATAATGCATAAATATTGTTTGATAGTATTTCATATCTTCAATTTTAGATTAACTTGACTTGATCTAATTTGTTTGACCTAACTCATGATAAGACAAACGTGGGTGTTTTGGCACGAGTGTAAATATAAATATTATATGAGCTTGAGATAGGTTTAGTTAGATTTATTTGTATAAATTAGGGGTTGGGAAAATTTTGTTTTATTTTTTTTCCAACCCAAATCCGTTGCCATTCCATTCCTACTTCTCGAGCAAAGCTTGATTACTATTAATTTTTATAGATCTTATATTTAAGATCAATTAACAAAAGATTTAGATCAACAAGTCTTAAATCAGTCATTTTGATTTAACTCTTTTTTTTTTTTTTTTTCTTTTTTAGAGAAGAGCCATTTTGGTTTTACTTCACTCTAGTAGCTTAGTTCTTCATGGGTTGTTTATAATTTTGGCATCAATATATCAAGAATAACTTAAATACAGTCATAAGTTCAATTGAAAAGGATTCACAGAATCACAGCAGCTGAAATTTTAACTAGCATGCTCGCTATGGCAATGTTACCAAACTATATATCAACCTTTTGGCTGTTTAGATCCATGGAAATTAGGAAATAATTACATACGAAATATTTACTTAATTTAACACATTATACATGCTTTCTGTCAAGTACATAAATTTTAGAACATATTCATGAAGTGTATAAGAAACAATGCACCGGCTTAGGTCACACAAACCAATATGAATATGATTGTGTTAGTATCATTGTTGACTCCAAAAAACAAAGTAATCTCCAAGAAAGCTCAATGATGGTACAAGTTTTGAGCTGATTGAAGTTATTAGATTTACATTTTTGTATGCTGGGGTTGGTCAAACAATGATGCCTCATCCCCTTAACATATAGTAGTACCAATCATATTCCCAAATTAAAAAAAAAAAAAAAAAAACCCACTAATTGAAACAAACAAACAAATAAATAAATAAAAGGGTCACTAGTGAAAAAAAGATTTTAATAATCATCATTCTTAAAAATTGAAAAAAAAATCCATTTTTTTTTTTTGATGAGAAAAAAAAAAAAAAAAAAAAAAATCCATTGGCTCTCGTTCAATTCCCACATTCAATGCATCAGATTCGGAGTACGACTTCCCAACCAATGAATATAAACAAATGTTAAACAAAGTAATAAATTATTAGAAGATTGGGTTTATAAAGAACCAAAGGAATCTCTCTATTTTTGGGCCTAAAGCTTATCTTCTCTGGATCCAATACTCATCCTCGTTTTACAACAATATCCTCGCCCCCCACGCTGTACCAGGGTTCTCTTTTTTTTATTTTTTATTCTCATTTATCTTCCTCATTTGTTTTGGCCCCTTCAATTATTGTTGTCAACATTTTTAATTACTATTTTTAAGTTTTCATTTGTCATTTTGATAGAAAGTGGATGTATATGTTGGAAAGCAAATAGCATCATTCTAATTTTTTTTAAAGCTTGGCCTTGACCTTTTATTCTATTTCTATTGTTGTGTTTTATTTTACTTTGTTTTGGGTTGAGGATCGGGGGAGCATTACAGTTGGATGATATCTTTTAAGATTATAATTTTTGTGTCCACAATTTTGATATGGTAGACTGTGAGTAATTGCTTATCACATTCATATGGCTTGTCATTTTTTTTTTTACCATTCATAATAAGTCAAATCAAAATTGTAGCAAAAGTTATAGCATAAGAGTTATGTCCACAAATTTTGCAAACGCGCAAGCTGTCCCTCATGGCACCAGCATATTTGATTGCTTTGTTTTAATTTACACACATAAGCACTTTAGTATAACTAAATGATTTGGAAAAGTAGGTGTGTGTGCCTCATCACATGGAGGAAACTTTAGCTAGAACAAGTTTGTATTTTAGAAAATTGAAGAAAGGAACAGACAAGAATCTTAAGCTTGATTGCAATTGTCCTAGAGAATCTCTTTGTTTCAGAGGAAAATTAAATACTTCTGGACAAGGAGAGCATCCATGTGTTAGATGGGTTGTTTTTTTTTTTTTTTTTTTTTTTTTGTATCAAATATGATGGTGATATGAGGTTGTTGTGTTGTATTCAAGTGCAAATAAAGAATTCTTCAAAAAAAGAAGAAGTGTAAATAAAGAATAGACAATAAGTCAATTACCTGTTCAGGAGAAACAAGCATAGGTACCAGTACTGGGCAATTGTAGTTCTTTTGAGTCAAATTTTGGACAATAATTTAGAAAAGCTCTACTGTGGAAATCTCACTACGCATCAGCAGATAACGTTTTCATGTCAAACTAGCATTTATTTTTTATAGTACGAACCATTTTCACTTTTCAATTAACTTTTTCGATGTCTACTGACCATTTCAAAGATGAAATTTAAAATTTTTGTGGGAGTGAAAGGATTTTAAAAAGTTTGATATAGCAGTTAATGTGAGACATCCATATCAGATTTTTGCATTTTTATATATCTTATGCCAACCCAAGACCTTAATTTGTAGCACAACTGGTTTTCTATTATATTTTTAATAGAAATGTTTATTTAAATCATCCCTATCTCTATTTCATAACTACCGAATTAAAATAATGATAATAAAAGAAAGTGATACCACACTTTGTCAAATAAAACCAATTTGACAAAAGTGACTCAACCGTATTAATCTGTCACTCACACACACACACAGGAGTAAAGGATATTAAAAAGTGGTGATGGGAGTTGGGGTTTCTGTGGAATTTTAGAAGAGCTTTCGGGTTGCCACAATGTTACAATCCAAGTAACCCTTTTGATTATTATTACTTTGTAAAGTTCTTCAATCTATACTTGGATGAACTTGTTGTAACATGATACAAATCCCTAGGTGCACAAATGTCACAACAACTCTAGTTATGTGTGTATCTCTCTGTCTTTATGATGATAACTATAAAATATGTCTTTTATATGTTCTCGAATCCTTAGTGCACGAATCTCTAGAAAATCAAGTCATTATGGGCTGAAAACATAATTTAATGTTCAGTTTTTCTAAAGCCTAATAAATCAAAAGGTGTTGATCCAGTTTTCCCGAAGATTCATTTATTCTCGATAGATCAACAGGTATCAAGACTTGCATATTTAGCTTTTTTTGAGCAGTTTTGTGTCTTCAATAATACCATTTGTTTACTCAACCAAGATCTTCTTGAACACATTAACACAATTACATATAAAGTGTTTTGATTTCGGATATGGGAATACATAAAAATATGACTCTCAAAATTAGTATTTTATTTTCCATCTAAATGTCAAAAGGGACAATAAAATAGTGTAATCTTGTATCACTATTTATTTGCATGCTTTTATTATATCCAACTCAATATGCACGTATTGCTTTGTCCTATGAAAGGGCTCAAAGGTTCATAATTGTGATAAGTTTGTATTTGGGATGGATATGTGTAACTTTAAGCATTATTACTTAATTTTTTTTAATGCAAATTTCAGCAAAATCTACCAATTGATTAAATTTTCTTCTTATACCTTCATGCTTGCAAATTTGTAAGATAATAAAACATTAATAACCATTTCATCCACAAAATACTTAAATTTCAAGTTTTTGTATTATAAAATTATGCATAAAATATTATTTTTTATGGATCAAATAATAAATAACATTCAATTGACATGGAATTTGGCATGTGTTGAGAAAAATATAGAAAACACACACATACACACACACACATATATATATAGAGAGAGAGAGAGAGAGATGTTTTAAAATTCTGTACATGAACTTCCTTAAAAGAATATAAGCCGAAGAACAAGCTATAAGCTAGCCCTCTTTGAAAAATGGTGGGAAGGCTGTTTTAAAAGGTATGGGAAAGAATTGTTGCTTCATTTTATTTGTATCTAAAAATAATGTTGGGTCAGAAGTCAGCTCCAACAACTAATGCTAAGATTTGTAGCCCTCTTCTATTTCTTGAATCCCTTATTATGGTGTAGGAAAGATTCAATTCTATAATTCTGACAAAAGGTTACAAACATCCACAATCTACAGCTTTAACTTTAGGCTTTAGAAGGTGTAGAAATTTTATGAGAATACATGCTCATTGATTAGATTCCTGATTTAGAAGGTGTATCTATGGGTTTTAAGTTCCCCCAATTGTTTTTCCTTTTTTTTTTTTTTTTTTGTCAGTTTCCTAAATTCCAATTCAAAATTTGGAAAAGATTTTCCACACACACTGGTATGGTAGAACTGAACAATGAGGTCCTGCTGTAAAGTAGGCCTTGCAATGTAAACCCTATCAATACCCTAGAAAAAGAAAAAGAAAGGGCCCTACCAATGTTTTTTTGCCCAGGAACAAAAGTTAAGGAGGTTGGGCCCAAGAATGAGAAATGGAACCCTATATGGACCTTAGGGTTGAAATCTTCTAGCTGCCCGTCAAAACTTTAGCCCAAGTAGACTAATAAAGTTCCCTCTTAACTCTAGTGCAAACCTTTTCCTCTCAAGAGATAAAATCATTGTTATTTCTTTCACAATGGCAAGCAAACAATAAATCTAGAAACTTGTGTGGAAAATAGGGGGAAAAGATAGCCCTTGTATAATATTCATACGTCCAAAGATTTGGACAATAATCGATCCTTAACATTATTTAAAAAATGTGATATGTAAGGTTGAATTTAATCAACCATCTAATTGGCTTTATTCCGTGACCAATTTGCTTGTAATTTAGCACTTAGTTACCCTGTATTTAGGTGGGAAAATTGTAAGGGTAGTGTGTGAGAAGATGTGAAGAAAAGCTCAAGAGTGTGCAAGAAAACAGAGTCTCGCGGCTAGGTCTCGCGGGTGGATCGCGACTGGCAAGCCGTGAAAGGCAGGCACGTGAGAGGCACACTGGGAAGCTGAAGGGTCGCGCCAACTGTCACGCTACAGGACAAAAGTTCCAGGCTGTCTAGGCCGTTACGTCGTGACTGGAACTCGCGACTTGGACAAGCCGCGAGTAAACCCTGTTTGGCAAAAACTGACGTTTTGCATTCCCTTCTCACCCTACTATATATACACCCTTATACCCACGAAATTGAGAGAGCTTCCAGAGAGAATTTTGTGAGAGAAACCCTAAAGAAATACAAGATTGCCTCATCCCCAATCTTTACCTTAGAGACTCTTCAAATTCCTCTACTCTCTTCTTCTCCATTGTCATAACCTTGAGAGGCCTTTTACCAAATCCTTATCTCACCACTCCCACGTCTGTGAGAAGGTTCATTTGGTGTTGAGGGAAGCAGTTTGGGAAGGAACCAATATACATTAGTTGATGCTATGGTCAAGTAGCGAAATCCGGGAAGCTAGAGAAGAAATAGGTTCGGCGTAACCTCGTTGGAGCAAGAAGCTTGGAGGGCTTAGGTAATTGGGTAGATTAGACTTGGAGGGTCTTCTGCTGTTCATGTATCCCAACTATATTCTTTAGTGGATTGTATCACCGCTTGGAGGGCGGCGGAGAGGTTTTACGCCGAGGACTTCGGTTTCCTCTTCGATAACACATCGTGTGTTGTCCGTGTGTTTGCATCGTTCTTTCCTTTATCTTTACCTTATATTTACTGCTGTGGATGTGTTTATATTTGGCTTTGATTGTTCTATCAATTCTGTTATAAACTTATTATCATATTCCGCACATTAATTGTTTGATATAAAGCTTGAATTGGTATTTTTGTAATTTGGGGTCTAAACGTTCAAAGGTGTTTCATACCCTTTTTGAACTTTCAATTGGTACTAGAGCGGGTACACTTGTTGTGGTTTTAATACCTGAGTGTGATCCTTGACCCCTTGTTGAGATGGATAGGTCTCAATCTCTCAATGTTCCACCATTTTTTGATGGTAATAATTATGCATTTTGGAAAGTCCGAATGATGGCGTTTTTGTGTTCTATGGATGAGACTGTGTGGGATGCAGTTGAGATAGGTTGGACTAAACCGGAGGCTCCTAAGGCAAACTGGGATAAGGCTGCTCTTGCAGCGGCAAATGCAAATAGCAAGGCATTGAATGCTATTTTCTGCGGTGTCTCTCCAGAAGAATTCCACCGGATTTCTCACATCTCCATTGCTAAGGAAGCATGGGAAATTCTGGAGACAACCTATGAGGGAACTAAGAAAGTGAAGGACACAAAATTTCAAATGCTGACCACTCGCTTTGAGGAGTTAAAGATGAGCGATGAAGAGTCGTTTGATGTGTTTTACAGCAAGTTGAACGAAGTGGTTGTTGGAAAATTTAACTTGGGGGAAAAGACAGAGGATTCGAAGATTGTAAGGAAGATTCTCCGGTCACTACCAGAAAGTTTCCGGCCCAAAGTTACAGCAATTGAAGAGAGCAAAGATCTTGACGAAATCAAGGTTCAGGAGCTGGTTGGTTCTCTACAGACATATGAGTTGTCCCTTCCTTCGGCGAAGAAGAGCAAATCCCTTGCACTTAAGACAATTGATGAGAGGGTAGCATTCCATGACCGTTCGGAAGAAGATGGAGTGGAGAAGGAAGTAGCATATCTGGCGAAAAACTTTCGAAAATTCCTGAAGATGAAGAACAGTGGGAAACCATTCAACGATAGGAAATTTTCATCTTCAAGAGGTGATAGGAAAGAGTTTACGAGGAAAGAAGGGAAGGAGTCTCAATCTTCCTCAGACATTGTGTGTTTCGAGTGTAATGGACATGGACACTTCAAAAAGGAATGTCCAAACTATTTGAAGACAAAAGGAAAGGTCTATGCCACAACCTTGAGTGATGATGATTCATCAAATTCTGACTCTGAAGATAGTTGCGACGGAGAGGGAAATTACTCCGCCTTCATGACCATTGCACATGTGGAGTCCTTGGATGAGTTGGGTACACTTGTAAAGGAGCTTGGGGAACATTCTGATTTGGAGTCTATGGAAGTAGTCGAGGAGTCTGAAGATGAGGAAGTTGGAGAAATAGTGGGATTGCAAGAGACGTACAATTCACTCCTTGAGAAGACCGGTGAATATGCTAAGGTGGCTAATGCAGCCATCAAGAAGATGAAGAGAGCTGAGGAAGATTACAAAAGTCTCCTGACACGATATAAGGAAGCTAAATGTGAAATTGAGACACTTAATGGTGAGCTATCAGAAGCTTATACTAAAGTGAGATTCCTTGAGCAAGAGGTAGTACAAGCTCATGCCAAGGTAGATAGGATCTCCTCCAGGAAGCTAGATGATGTTATTTCATCCCAAAAACATGCCTCAGACAAGTCCGGGTTGGGATATACCAGAGGGAGCAGCTCATCAGCCAAAGTCACCAAGGAAGTAAAGTTTGTGAAAACCAAAGAGACGGATGTCGATAAGCCTACTCCAGAGATAGTTGAGGCTGAGAAGAAAAAGAATGTGGCTAATCAACAGGTGTTTAATAAGCCCCGAAATCAATCTGAAGTCAGATTTGGAGCTAGAGGAAGATCTCTCCCAAGACAGCAGCAGGGTCCTAGAATAAACTATGTTTGTCACTATTGCGGACTGTAAGGACACACTAGACCCAACTGTTAGAAGCTAAGAGTAGACAACAATGCAAGTGTACCTCGGTCACGAGGAAGAAGAAATGACTTGAGGTCTTGGGGTGGTGAGCAATCAAGGAGCCAAAACCGTGATCCCGGAATGACGGACGTAATGAAAATGATTGGCGCCTTCACTACTTGCTTGGAGAGCTTCAATAGGAGGTTTGAAAGTCCTAACTCTCGTACCCGATCCGTCAAGGATATCACCCCAAACGCACGTGACGTGTGGGTGACAAAGGGTTCTCATGCATAAGCATTATAACATGTCCATGCATTAATTCTTCCTATGCTTTGTGGATAAGATTGGTTATTTGCTTTGTGTTTTTGAGCATTTGTTTAATTTGTAGCTTGTTTGTGTTTAAAATGCTATTATTTTTTTTCGTTTACTGTGTTTGTGTCAAAAATCCAAAAACACTTAAAAAGTTGAAAATCCAAAAAGTTTGTTCACTTTGTTGAGTTTTTGTCTCAAAGCATGTTTTGCCTTGTACCTTTGTACTTATGGCTGTGTGCATTTAACGAGTTTAGCTTGTCTCTCATGCACTCATATCTTTGTGAAAGAAATTCTGAAATCTATGTGATTGTTGTAAATAGATCTTCAACCTTGTCATGAATGATTAGTGAATGGTTTTGTTGATCTTGAGAGATGCATAGACTCATGCCTATATATCTTCCCACTTTTTATTTTTATGCTTTAATAGAGCTCTCTAAATGTAAATCTCCAAATGAAAAGAGATATAGAGCTGCAAAAGCCTGTTGCACACACTAGTATTTGACTAGGAAAAAGGGAAAGCGACCAAAATAAAATGTGTGATGCTCAAAAAGCCAAAGGCTAATTCTTCAATTGAAATATCAAAAATTTCTGGCATCTATCTCACAATGAGATTTTTCTTTGCTCAAAAGTTGCAAATGATATGTTGAATATGGAGCCAAATGAAAAGCTTCAAAGTTTTGTTATCAAGTTCTTGTGGGAGGTCATATATGCATGTTTCTATAATTGAGATAAGTCACATTATCTAGTGCTAGTTGTGTATGTCTTGATTGAATTGATCATTGAAGCTTCACATTGGACTAAGGACTATCTCATTTTTGATATCCACACACAACACACAAGTCTATGTTCAATGAATGCCATATTCATTTGTGTGATTGTACTTGATTAAATGTGTTTTCACATGCTCAATCTTTGTTGATCAAACACAAAAAGATTTTTGAGTATTTTGTTTTGTTTTCGGAAAGTACTTTGTTTTTTGCAAAATGTCAAAAATTTCAAAAACAGTGTTGCCCTGTTTTGGCGACTAAGTCGCGGGTTGGCCCAGTCGCATATCCCAGTCGCGAGATCACTCAGAGATTTTTCGCGGATAACTGGCGACTCTGTACCCTTATCGCGAAAAAGACTTAGAAAATTTTTCCAAAATTTGAGTAGTGCTCTTTTCGCGGGTCAATGTGGCGACTGTATCGCGGATGGAAGGTCCAGTCGCGAGAGGTACTCAGGGAATTTCGCGGCTCATATCGCGACTATCTTGCGGGTAGACCTTCCAGTCGCGAAAAACACTTAGAGAAATTCTCAAGTTTTTCTCCTCATAGTGTTTCGCGGCTCAATCTGGCGACTTACTGGCGACTTGATTCAGTCGCGAAAAACGCGTGTTGTGAGTTTTGAAGACAGTTTTTTTTACAAATTGATTTTTCAGTTTTTCCCTCGATTTTCAGTGACTGTTCATTGTCTTCTTCAATCTCTCTCTCAAACGTTCGATTCTAACTGAAAAAATCCTCTCATTTCTACATCATTTCTGCACAAATCTCCAAAACTAAGGTATGGGTTTTCTTTCCCTCATTTCATTCTTACTATGTTTTCCATTACCTTCTTGTGCTGAACCGTGCACATGTGCTTTGCACTGTTTTTGTTCATATATGGGTTTGCATTAATAGGTGTTTATGGCTGTTTGAAGGTATTTTCCTTTGCTGCTGAGATTATTCTATATCATGTTTATGCTTCAGCGTGGTTGTCTCCAATCTGAGCATTGTTCTTTTGATGGAATTTCGCATTCTCTTTAAACATATGGGTTTGAGATCTATGTGGTCCTTATAGGTTGTGTGCTTAGTGTGGAATGTGTTTCAGCTTATCCATCTGGTATCTTGTTGTTGATTTGATTCTTGTGTTTGTGATTAAAGTGAAATTGTGTCTCACCTTCTTGAATGAATCTAATCAAGCTGTTGTTAATTCCCTGTGGTATTGCATTTGGTACTTTTCTGTGTGTTTACTATCTTATAGATGTCTCGACAATCCTCGAAAGGAAAAGAGGTGATGACAGAAGAAGAAACTGGGCCTGTTGCAAAAAGAACATGGTCCTCCTCACAACCATCCACTGAACTCAATAATGAATTATTCCGATCTCCTCAGCACCAAGATGCCTACTTCAACATTTTTGACCGAGGAACTCCTATAGTGGAACGGGAGGTCAGATTTGACACATTGGACACAACTTTTGTCCCTCGGATCTTCGAGACAAAAGATTGGGCAACTCTATTCGGAAACTTTATTGATCCGATGATTGAACTTGTGAAGGAATGTCTCGCCAACTCAGTTGATCTTGAGACTGAACTGCATTGTCAGGTAAGAGGAACGGAGTTCATAATCAACCCAGACACCATAGCTGAACTTCTCAACATCACACGTCCTGCGGATGCGAACCTTACACCGTATGATGATCGTACTCCAGAGATTCAGGACATTCTTCAAATTCTTGGTCCTGACCACGACATTTCCAGCACAGGGACATTAATAAGTACCTCCAAGTTTTCACCTGAGTTGACTACATTGAAGCTAATCATGTTTTCAAATCTCTTTCCGCTGACCAACACGGTGTATATAAATCTTGGAAGGGCCCAATTTCTTTGTGATCTCATCACTGGCACCACCATTGACATCTGTGCCCATATTTATCACATCATAAGAAAGACAGCCACCAGATCAGTAGCACGAGGGTGCCTTCCATTCTGCAGTCTTATTATGAACTTCGTTTTACGAGAAGGTGTTACTCCTCCCTCGATTGGGAACGTGATTGCTTGTCCTCGACCAATCTCCATGTTCACTCTACAGGCCAGCAAGAGTCACTCATCCAAAGCTCCAAAGAGTGCTCATCCATTTTCTACTACTACCTCTACTTCTGAGCAACCAGACACTAGTTAACCACAGTCTGCCCCTCAGCCTGACAATGTTCAAATGCTCTTTGATAATCTCCACAATCGTCTTACGGAAATGGAAAAGACCCTCAGAGATGGTCAGAAAGAGCAGTCGGAGAGATTGGCTGACATGCAAGACCAAATTGATGTGGTAGCAGCTCAAGTTGATGGTATTTTCACAAGAATGAAATAGTGACCCTTTGGCCATTCCGATCAAAAAGGGGGAGTATTTTTGAGGCAGCTCTTGAGGGGGAGTGCCTGGTTTAAGGGGGAGATTTCTTCATCATTCCTTATTAGAGTTTGTTCTGTATATAAAACTTTGTTAACTCAAAATACTGTGGTAGTAGCTGTTTATTTCAGCATATTTATATATAGTATTATGTCTTTCAGCTTATGTACTCTAAGTTGTTATCATGTACCCTTTGTTGCTTTTGTAAGTTTTGAGGGTTGTTTATTGCACCTATGCATACTTGTAGGCTTTTATGGTTTGTGCCATGTATTTGCAAAACTTTGCTTATGCAGCTTTTATGCTTTGTGTTTTGGTACTTGTTAATGCCTTGCATTATCTTAAGTACAACATTCTTGTGCCCTTGTAGGATTGTTCCTAGATGTATATGTGTGTGTATGCATTAGTTGAGTGTTGGACTTGCAAATGGTACTCTTCATTTGAGTTTATCATTTTTGCATGTCCGGATGTTCATTTCCTGTGTGAATGAACATAGTAATCACTTTTGCTTAAGTGACTACTGTGGATGATCTTGCCATGAATTATTGCTTTTGTGCTTTTGTTCATTTTTGCTTGATCATGCCTATTTTGCTCCATATGCTTATTAAGTTTTCTGCATACAATGATATTGTTATGTTATTGTGTTTCAGGAGTTACTTATTCATATGTTCAAGAGCTTTACAGAATCAAGAGTTAGGTGTGAGTGAGTTTTCCAACTGTTCCCAACTCACGTTTAAGTCTAGAGTCTGTTGTAGGGTTTTATCACGGAATAGCCAAAGGGGGAGATTGTAAGGTTGAATTTAATCAACCATCTAATTGGCTTTATTCCGTGACCAATTTGCTTGTAATTTAGCACTTAGTTACCCTGTATTTAGGTGGGAAAATTGTAAGGGTAGTGTGTGAGAAGATGTGAAGAAAAGCTCAAGAGTGTGCAAGAAAACAGAGTCTCGCGGCTAGGTCTCGCGGGTGGATCGCGACTGGCAAGCCGCGAAAGGCAGGCACGTGAGAGGCACACTGGGAAGCTGAAGGGTCGCACCAGCTGTCACGCTACAGGACAAAAGTTCCAGGCTGTTCAGGCCGTTACGTCGCGACTGGAACTCGCGACTTGGACAAGCCGCGAGGTCAAGCCGCGAGTAAACCCTGTTTGGCAAAAACTGACGTTTTGCATTCCCTTCTCACCCTACTATATATACACCCTTATACCCACGAAATTTAGAGAGGTTCCAGAGAGAATTTTGTGAGAGAAACCCTAGAGAAATACAAGATTACCTCATCCCCAATCTTTACCTTAGAGACTCTTCAAATTCATCTACTCTCTTCCTCTCCATTGTCATAACCTTGAGAGGCCTTTTACCAAATCCTTATCTCACCACTCTCACGTCTGTGAGAAGGTTCATTTGGTGCTGAGGGAAGCAGTTTGGGAAGGAACCAATATACATTGGTTGATGCTATGG
Organism: Quercus ilex subsp. ballota; assembly: GCA_032727855.1. NCBI lineage: Eukaryota > Viridiplantae > Streptophyta > Magnoliopsida > Fagales > Fagaceae > Quercus > Quercus ilex. The sequence goes on from CM064918.1 coordinate 5,875,455, forward strand.
TTAAGTAGCGGAATCCGGGAAGCTAGAGAAGAAATAGGTTCGGCGTAACCTCGTTGGAGCAAGAAGCTTAGAGGGCTTAGGTACTTGGGTAGATTAGGCTTGGAGGATCTTCTGCTGTTCATGTATCCCAACTATATTCTTTAGTGGATTGTATCACCGCTTGGAAGGCGGCGGAGAGGTTTTACATCGAGGACTTCGGTTTCCTCTTCGATAACACATCGTGTGTTGTCCGTGTGTTTGCATCGTTCTTTCCTTTATCTTTGCCTTATATTTACTGCTGTGGATGTGTTTATATTTGGCTTTGATTGTTCTATCAATTCTGTTATAAGCTTATTATCATATTCCGCACATTAATTGTTTGATATAAAGCTTGAATTGGTATTTTTGTAATTTGGGGTCTAAACGTTCAAAGGTGTTTCATACCCTTTTTGAACTTTCATGATAGAATGGCATAATATTCTGAAGTGTTTGAGTGCCCATTTGGTTCAGCTTTTTAAGAGCTCAAAATGTGCATTTACCAACTCAATTATAAAAATGCATGTTTTGTAAAAAAAATTAAAAGCACATGTATGGGCACGGTTTGCAGCCCGAGCCCAAAAGATATGAGATTATGAGTTAATGAGCCCAGCGCAATAAATTTGTAGAGAATGGGTCCAAGAACTAGGCCCTAGTGAATTCAACAACGGCTAGGAAGTGTTTGAAAGACGATCATACAAGAACACAGTACGTAAAGTTGGTGTGAACATATTGCCGAGGAGGAAGATATTCATATAGATTAATGAAACTTAATACAATAGTAGTTCCGGTTGCTCCCGTCCCATTCTCTCTCTCCTTTTTCATGGTGGGTCTCCCTTCTTATGTAGTCCTTCTTTGACAATTTTTACCCTCCACTTGTCGATAATTTGGTTTACTACTTGAGTACTTATCCTATCAGACATCTCCTCTAGTCTCTCTGTGAGTTGCGGTGACCAAGGAAACACTGTTCAGGGGTCTTCTCCACATAAATGCGGTCAGAAAAGTAGCTGCAGTGCATTTAATGTAGAGGTAACACCCTTTACGTAGATATTTTTGGGTCTCCTTCCTTCTCGTGGGTTTACGCAGCATGCCTCTGACGTCGGTGCCTTTATTGAGGTCATTTTTGTGATTGAGATATGTAAAGGAGTAGTGTTCGTACTGTTCGAGGAGACATTGCTCCTTGGACCATCTTCAACTATTTTCTTACTTATGTGGCACTGAGTTGGAGTGACCCCCTACTATTTGTCTCTTCTCGGATATACTAGTGTCCTCGGGTAAGGCCTAGGGCCCAATATACCGTTTTTGGGCCTTGTTCCTACAGCACGTTATCTCCTTGGATTTTTTTAAATATTTATTTATTTATTTATTTTTTTGTGTTTTCTTGTGGGGCCTTTAAACTGAAATTGAAAATCACAACAAATGTGTTATTTCAAAACATAAATGTTACCGTTGTAAAGTACATATATTTCCTTAATTTGCCCTTAATTTTTTTCTAAAAACCCAACTTTATCCCTTTATTATACAGACAAAACATGCAAGTGGTCAACCTAGATCTCACAATAACAAATAATTATGACACTATAAAAAATAACAAACACAAACAATATAATAATAATAATAAGAAGAAGAAGAAGAAGAAGAAGAAGAAGAAGAAGAAAAAGAAGAAGAAGTTGATACTAAGTATGAAATAAACTCTCTTATATTTACATTTTGTTTTTTTTTGATAATTAATAACTCAAATTGCCACTTTTGTAAGTGCTAATCAAACACTCAAAATTGAAAAAAGAAAAAGAAAAAATGAAGAAGCACATTTTGAAGCTTTTACCAAGTGCTCTACTTTAAAAATAAAATTAAAAAAAAAAAACCCAATTTTATACTGCATTTTTTCAAAAAGCATAGTTTCAAGAAACTGAACCATACTCACCCTGAATATGTTTTTAGTTACTTTTTTCCTTTTCTTGGCCATAATATAGGGCGCAGTGTTGTGAGTGTGTTGAAATTCAAAAATCATCTCCAACTAAAATCATGGTAGAATCTTTTCAAGAAATTTAAGATGATTAAAAAAAGAAAAAGAAAAAAAGAAAAAAAGAAAAAGAGAGAGATAGTCTTAGCCAAAAGGTAGAAGCTTGATGTACATGACTCAATTATCATGTTAAATTAGGAACTTATGACATTTTATACTTTTAATTAAAATAAATAGTTAAGATTAAAATTTTTGAAAAACTTGAAAAAGATTAAAATAAGTCAATCTAACCAAGAGCCTTGTAGCTTAATGACAATACTTATTTGACATTTCTTATTTTATTTTATTAAGAGAACTAAGATTCAAACCTCTCTCCCATTGTTTCAAATCATATTATCTATTAAAAAAAAACACTAAAATAGATGGTACTCATCCAAATCCAACACATGGATTTATATGAGATTGGATCTGTGGACTATATTGTTTGGGCCTGGACACTATAAAGGCCCAGAACAATTTCTGAAGTATATATTATCCATTAAACAGTGGAGAGAGAGAGAGGTTGTCTATACAACGTGGCTTCATTTGTTTCATAGCAACTCAGATTCTATCCACAGAGTTTGGGAACACAATAATCAGTTTGGCAGTGTGTTCCAATTTTCTTTTATCATGATATTCATATTATCAGCCAATCACAACACACTTACTATCAACATTCCCACCATACCTGCTTCTGCAGACATCATAACTGAACTACAAACACAAAACAAAAAAACAACGAAAGTTATACAACAAAATTCTAAATTTGGTATTGGTTTTTGATTCATTTTATAGAGAGACCAAAAGGGTATATTGCTATTTGCTACCCACTATTTTCTCAATGGTGGGTGCACTGTTAAACCGTCTCAAAGCAACACCAACCACTGCAATATCTAGCAATTCCCTTCAACAATATGAAAGGATTTCAGCTACCCATTTAGCAGTTCTCAAGGTTCTTACAACTCTTTCAACAATTTCATTGATACAGTATTCTTTTGGTATTGGGTTTATACGCATAATTCATGATGGTTCATTGACTGACTCAGTTTTTTGTACACTCTCGCTAGAAACCCATTTCAGATTCCAGAGGTTTTTCTTCAAAACAAAGTTCTTTTCTTAGAGGTCAGTTCCATAGCAGACACTTCCTTGGCTTCTCTTCAAGTCGAGCTCGTAGGAATCAAGCAGGTAAGTCTTATGCATTACCAATGTAAACTGTGAATATTGTCAGAATGTATATCTATTGTAGAAAGCTGTTTTTGGTTGCTGTAATGAAGTAAATTTTAAGAATTAGAACTAAATGGGGTTCAAATGTTTGTTTCATGGCAAATGCTTTTCTTATGGAACTTTAATAGTAATCCCTTAAAGGAATTGATGTGGTAGGGAACTTTTTGAAATTGATAAAGAATAAAAACTATTCATGTTAAAATGAAAGGTTAAGAATGATAATTTTCACATAGGAGGTTGTACATTTGGTGTATTTAATCAATTTTCTTTTGTATTCTTCTAAAACAATGATATTAGGAAATGCGAGGAAAAAACAAAGTTCACATTTTGAATCCCAAATCAACCTTAACTAAACTTGGACAAGGTTTGATTTATTAAAATTATAATTTTTTTTTTAAAAAAGTTGTATTTAGTGCCCAAAGCTTGACTTGTTTTTTTTTGTTTTTTGGGGGGGTCTATGAGAGGTAATTGGTAGGCAGCTTTACCCCAATTGTTTTTGGAGAGACTGACTCTTGAATTTATTAAAATTATAATGAAAAAAAAAATTAAGAGATCAATTTTTTTCCTCTTTTCTTAAGCTATGGTGGGTTAATGAGACCGGATTGAATAAGAGATTTGATAAAGGTTTTGATTTTAGAATGATTTCAAATATTGAAGGTTTTGTGGTTTCACCAAGCTGTGTCCTTCCATTAACTGAAGAGAATGTAGAGAAGGTTTTGGATGAAGTACGACCTGGATTAATGGCTGATGGAGGGAATGTGGCTCTACATGAGATAGATGGCCTTGTTGTGGTACTAAAGCTACAAGGAGCATGTGGATCATGTCCAAGTTCAACTATGACACTAAAGATGGGAATTGAAACTCGGCTTCGAGATAAAATACCTGAAATTATGGATGTGGAGCAGATCCTAGACAGAGAGACAGGACTTGAGCTCAATGAAGAGAATGTTGAAAAGGTTAGAAAAGTGGACCTCTAATTTACATAAAATATTTTTATCAATTGCATGAAATTGTTTCGTACAAATTTGGCATCACTAAATTTCATAGAAGAACTTTTTAAAACTAAGTTGGAGTAGTACAAGAGGCTTGTTAAAATGTTATAGGGACACCTTAACTGATAGGGTTTTTCCATTTATATGAGGGTGATGTATTCAAGATTCGTCAAAAAAAAAGAAAAAGAAAAAATATCAGAGTGGGTGAACCCAAGGATCTTATTTGGGCTTATCAAAAAACAAGAATCAAGCCATGATTTCCAATTTCAAATGAAGAATGATTCTTCTTCTAGCACACAAGCTGCCACATGGGCCAGATTAGAATTTCCTAAGTTCTCTTAAACTAAAAGCAACTTCAAACGATAGTTACTACAGATCTTGCAAGGAAGTTGAAATTGAAGTTTTACTGTAGTAGCACACCGGGTGAGGCTTAGGTCAGTGCATGTAGTGTACTGGACCTGTTAAGATGGTGACATGTGCTTAAAAGTAGACACGTGTTATAATCTCAACGGGCCCAGTGCAACTGAACATTTGACCCAAACCTCACCTTAGCACAACTTACACAAATTTGCTAATTTATATGGGTTTCAAATATTTTTCTAAACATCTCATATTATTACTGTTTTCACAATAACTCACTGGGGACTGCAGAAGTAAAACATCAATTGGAGACTTGAATCCACAAGGCTCACTAAAATGCATGAACTAGTCAATTGGACCAGGGAATCTCACATGTTAAACAAGGTTAAAATTTCGACCTCTTGGTAACAAATCCGTAATATCAAACTGCTTGCTGTTTATACATGTCTCTGCAATGGATATAGTTGTAATTAGTCATTCACTGATGACTTCCAATAATGAGTTTCTGTAAGTTTTCTGATCATATCTTTATGGCTGATTATTATTATTACCTAAATATTGATTTATTGATTTAGACAGCTTATAATATATTTGTGGTTGGGGCAAGGGGGATGTAAAAGAAAAAATAATGATGAATCAGAGCTTAAATTGTTTTTTTTTTTTTTTTTTCTTCTTTTCAGGTTCTTGCTGAGATTAGACCATACCTTGCGGGTACAGGAGGTGGAATTCTTGAGCTTATTCAAATCAATGACTATATTGTCAATGTTCGGCTTAGTGGACCTGCAGCTGGGGTTATGACAGTCCGTGTTGCTCTAACACAAAAATTGAGAGAAAAAATACCTTCCATTGCGGCTGTACAACTGATAGAATAAGTGAATAACATATAAACTGAAAATCATTGTCTATCACAATCAGAATATAGCTTTACATTCATATGTTTAAGAATGTAATTGGACATAAAAAATTTTCAACTTGGAAATATCAAGTTGCCTCCTAAGATCTGATACATGCTTTCCATGTACTTCAGAATTTATAAGAAAATGAGCTGGGTGGCATGATGTAATTACTTAGAATTTTAGTACTTTCCATATGGTAAGAATGTCATTGAAGTCCATGGCTGAGGGACTAGATTTATTGCTTATCTACTCTTAAGCAATTGTGATTTCAAACCAATTTGTTCAGTCATACTGGTTCATGCTATTTTAATTGCTTTACAAAGGAAGATAGAGATCCTCCAAGGGAGACTGATTTTAAGCTTCAATGTCAATTGGTTATAGCTCAAAATAATGGAGGCAGATTGCTCAATATGTATAATGAAAGCTGCTCATTTCCTTCTCAATGTTTCTGGTAGGTGCTTTCAAGTTTCAAGGTCAAAATAGGTGTGGAAAGGTGTTTATACTTAATACAAAGTGATTATAGCTACACTCTAGCAGGTTGTTACTTCAGTACTTCTTTCTGCAATCAGAAAGCTAACTTTATGCGTACGCATATTTAAGCTTAGGGGCTTAAATTTCTCATTTATGATTGATATGAGGATGGATGTGGGTGTACTTGTTCTTATGATGAATGACAATGTCAGACTGGTGAATCTAGTTGCTGCCAAGGAGCATCAAAGGATTCAATGTTCATCTGCTGCATGGGAGCCTCTCTTACAGAGTATAGTTGATGAGTAAAAAAGGAAGGAAAATGAATTCACACAAAATTATTTCAGTACTGAGGTTAACCAGAAAGAAAGGAGAGAGACTAAAACTGGTGGTATAGTAACAATTGGACCAACCGATGGCAGATCCCGCAATTTATCTTTAGAGGGATTGGACTAAAATTCTAATCATTAAGCATTCTTCTGTTTTCCTTTTTTTTTTTTCTTTTTTTTTTTTTTTGCATACCATGTGTTCTGCTATATAGAGTTGTACAAAAAATATTATAAATACAAATGAAGATTCAAATGAGGTGATTTTACATGTACAACTTAAAGTATACATCAAACTTGACAAAAAATTGCTAAGATTTTGGATAAAACATTAGATATCATTTGCTTATCTCTTATCAATTATCATGTAGGTACATGCTAAGAACAAAAAGAATAAAAAAATTTACAAAATCTAAGTATTACGTTTTAAAAGGTGTAGCCCATACTCTTGTAAAGAACTAAAATCATCAAGTATCAAATATCAAATATGAATGGATGTTTTTATTAATTTCTCTTTAAATATAGAGAACCAAATTAAAGTCTCCCTCGCACCGACAATTATCTCTCCCCTTACATGCATTACTAGCATACGCTACATGATTTAAACCCTAGACATCTTTGTTTGAAACGCTAAAAAGTGTCAATTTAGCTACAGCAGATTTTAAACATCTTTGGAGGGATTAATGTGCCCCCAATTCCCACTGCTCACCCCTTTAAAAATCTTTATCAAGAGATTGATGTCACAGAATGACAGGTTTGAATTTGAGTTGGCTATCTTTGTGGCATCGATTGTACAAGTTTGTGAAGAGGGCTGGACGAGTGGGATGAGGGAAAGCGGCTCGATCAACAAAAAAGAAGATTAGCACCCCTAGAACCTGCCAAAGTCACTATCAGTGAAGAAGGGGCAGCACAAGTAGTCAACACAATAAATTACTGCATTTATACTGTTATAAGTTCTTGTAAACAGAGAATTACAAGAGTGTTTCTCTTCTCTAGCACAATTATATTACATAGTAATGGTTACAAATACAAGTTGGTGGCTAGATGAACGTGTATTGTAGCCCTTAAGTAAAACTTATATAATTAAAGCATCAAAAAAAGTTCTATCTGCCACTAGTAATCATCATCATCTTCAAATCTTGATCCAAGGAATCTTCTCACAACAGCAGCTACAGCACCAAGAAACAGAAACAGTGCTAAAACATCAAATCCACCTCCAATGCCAACGGCAACACTTGGACCAGGTGCAAAGAACGAAAATGGTGACCAACCCCAGCCACCAAAGAATGGTACGCCATAACCATACCCGTACCCACCGACTAAAGGTGGGGCAACTGGAGGATTAATGTAAATGTTGGTCCTGCCAAATAAAGTTATTAAGAAGCCAATACAATATAAATGAAGAATTTTAGATGAGAACCAAAATAGAAACAAGAAAAAGACAATATAAATGAAGAATTTTATTTAAAATTCTTACAATGATCCGCCATGTGATGGATAAAAGAAGCCAATACAATATCCATTTATAAGCCAAACAAACTTATTTAAAAAATTATTCAGCATTGAATACTGGTAATACTATCAGCATAAGGATATTCTTCTGTGTTTCAAGACGTGCTAAGCTACAATAATCTCCCATACAGTCAATGGAGGATCCATTCCATGAAACATGACTTTGAGTTGCTTGAATTTAATCATTCTGAGCTATTAAGTACAATTAGGAAATCTTATTTCTGTTGGACATCATTTCTTTTTTCCTTTCTCATTTAAGTAAGAAACTTCCTCTTTTAATAGATCCCATACTGCTATTTGGCTGAAACTTTTTATATGGGAAAGCCTACGGTGTCTATACAAATTAAACTTGCAATATCCCTTTTTTATGGCTGGGTGTGAGCAAGCAATATCTAATCACTCATAATTGAATTGTCTCCGAGTTTTCCCAAAATTACACAAGTGATCATGTAACCTATTACTTCGTATGCATAACTCTCTGAAGCTCAATTTCCTTTACATTTTAAATTGTTCCCATCATTTTCCTTATTAAATCCTGAAATCCAAATTATTCCACAGGTAAACAAATTTCTAGCCCCAAATTTTTCTATAACTTCCAATGAAAAATTTTCCTACTCAAATTTGGGTGCAAACGCTAGCATTTATATTCATGTCAGACTGTGTTACAAAATAAGAAAGAAAAAGCAATATTTGGAGGATGCTTTAATTGCTGTGGTTTGTCACCTTTAGCAGCGAGGGAATTTTAGTGTCCCAATCTTCTTTTCTTCCTAAGGAATTTCTGGTTGCTAATGCAGCAGAGGATTTAGGAACAAAGTAAGGCTTATGGGAAGGTGAGGACAATTTATAGAATGGAGCCTCCTAGAGTAGCTGGAAGTTTGCTCCTGGTTTATACTGAAGAGTTGTTTGTGGCTCCTACAAGCTTATCTCCAAAACTTTGGCCGACAGACTTAAAAACCTTCTCCCTCATATCATCTCTGAGAACCAAAGTGCTTTTACCCTAGACCGCCTCATCACGGACAACGTGTTGGTGGCTTTTGAGCTAATGCACTACCTAAACCACAAAACAGTGGGAAAAGAGGGATATATGGCTGTCAAGCTTGATATGAGTAAGGCTTTTGATAGAGTAGAAGGAGGCTTTATTAAAAGGTTTATGGAAAAGCTTGGTTTCTGTTCTAAATGGGTGAGTCTCATTATGCAATGCATCACATCAGTCTCCTATTTAGTTATGATAAATGGAGTGGCTTATGGGAACATCATTCCATCTAGGGGTCTATGCCAAGGCGACCCCCTCTCTCCGAGCCTTTTTCTTCTTTGTGTTGAGGGCCTCTCGGCCATCATTCATGAGGCAGCAAGAAATCACTTCCTTACGGGTATCTCTATTTCTCGTAGTTGCCCTAATATTACCCATCTCTTCTTTGCAGATGATAGCATTTTCTTCTGTAAGGCTAAGCCTGAAGAGTGTCAAGAGCTTGTGCAAATTTTCCGGAGATATGAAGATGCTTCAGGCCAGAAAATTAACAGTGATAAATCCTTGGTGTTTTCCAGCCCGAATACTCATCAGGATACAAAGGATGCAATCTTTACCATTTTGGGGCTGATGCAAGACTCAAGGCACTCCAAGTATCTTGGACTCTCGTCTTTCATTGGGAGATCAAAAAATCAGGTATTTTCTATTCTTAAGGAGTGGGTTGGGTAAAAACTAGCCGGTTGGAAGGGTAAGTTACTTTCTATGGGTGGAAAGGAAATCCTTATTAAGGCGGTCGCCCAAGTGATTCCCACCTACACTATGAGTTGTTTTTAGCTCCCTCAGGGCCTATGTGAAGATCTTGAAAGCATGATGAGGAATTTTTGGTGGGGCCAAAAGCATCAAGAGACTAAAATGGTGTGGGTCGGTTGGAAACAAATGTGCTATCCTAAGACTAAAGGGGGTTTGGGCTTCTAAAACTCGCAAGCTTTTAATCTAGCTATGTTGGCAAAGCAAGCTTGGAGAATCCTTACAAACCTTATTGCCCAGGTCCTAAAAGCTCGATATTTTCCTTCCGGAGACATTCTTAGTGCAACTCTTGGCTCTAATCCATCCTACTCTTGGCAGAGCATTTTTAACAGTCTAGAGGTCTTTAGAAAGGGAACTCAATGGCGAGTGGGCAATGGCAAATAAATTCACATATGGGATGACAAATGGCTCCCCACCCCCACCACACACAAAGTCACACCCCCCCCCCCCCCCCTAATTATCTCCTAACCTTCCCCATGGTCTCATCCGTCATTGACCCGGCCGCAAAATGGTGGAGAGCTGATGTCATAAATGCAACCTTCCTACCCTTTGAAGTTGAAACAATTCTAAGGATTCCTCTTAGTTGAAGCTTGCCTGAAGACAAATTAATTTGGATGGGGAACAACCGTGGTGAGTTCACTGTGAAGAGTGCTTACCATATTGCCCACTACTTGGTTGAAGAAAAGGATGATGTGGAAAGCTCTATGGGGGATCCTCTCAAGCCCCTTTGGAAGTGTTTGTGGCTCCTCAACCTCCCTGCTAAGATTAAAATCTTTGCTTGGAGGGCTTGTGTCAACGGGCTGCCTACTAAGGAAAAAATGTGCTCTCGTGGCATCAATACCAGCAACGAATGCCCAATCTGCAATAGGGAGATTGAATCAATTCATCTTGCTTTGTTACACTGTGAGTTTGCTATCCGGGTTTGGAGTCTCTGGTCTGATGGTCTGCAACCGATCCAAAGGAACATTTGGACTCTTCCTGACTTGGCCATGTTCATCCTTGCACACAAGCCTTCTCAAGATTTAGAATTGTTCTTCACTGTAGCTTGGGCAATCTGGTATAATAGAAATAGAACCATCCATTAAGGCAAGTGTTCTTCCCCCTTACAGGTTTGGCAGATGGCTAGAAGTTCTATTGAAGACTTCTCTCATGCAGCAACCATTGATCTTTCCACTCCTAGGCCAACCCTCTCTAGTTGTTGGTCCCCTCCTCCTCTAGGTGTTCTCAAGATTAATGTGGATGGGGCTTCATCAGACCTTGATGGAACCTCTAGCATTGGAGTCATCATTAGAGATTGCAAAGGAGAAACAATTGCTGCCCTCTGCAAACCTCTTCAGTCCCACTACCTGGCAGAATTGGTGGAAGTCCTAGCTTTGGAACAAGGTATCTTGTTTGCCCAAGATTTGCAGCTCACTCGTGTGATGGTTGAAAGTGACGCATCCAATGTGATCAACGCAATGAATGACTCTGCCTTTGGACCCCGTTTGGGCACATTATTCAGGATATTATTCAGGCCCAAGCATCCTTTGTTTTCTGCTCTTTCAGGCACCTGAACCGGGCTTTCAATTATGCAGCTCATGAGCTTGCTCATTTTGCCTGTAGGAATGGCTCTCATCAGTTGTGGAAAGGGGTTACTCCTTTTTTAGAATCATTTGTACATGCAGACATGCTGCACGAAAATCCTGCACAGCAGGTTCTACTCTTTGTAATTTCTTTCTCTGTTGCAATGCAAATTATATTCCCTTTCAAAAAAAAAAAAAAAAAAGCAATGACAAAGGGAGTGTTGGTTTGTTGAGGGTTCATGAAAGTAGGACTCTATATGCCTTCACTAGTTCACTTAGGCAACTCATCCTGTGTCAGAACAACATCGTAAGTTGGGTGCCAAGGTAAAACTTGCTGTTCAGAGAGGGATAAAGCAATTGCTACTTGCTACATACCCTAAAGAATGATGCGAAGTAGCCATTAAACCTATAGTGCTCCTTGGAGAGTCAAGCCTGAAATTCATGAGATTTGGATGTAGAAGGGACTGGCAAGAAATAGAATGGTAAGAGACATCAACGCTGCCACAGATTTCTAGGAGTGAACCACACTTCTTTGAGAAAACAAGGCTGTAATTTGTGGAAGACTGACATGTGAAAGCTCTTCATTGCATGAGGTTATTACAAAATTTGTATATATCTTATGATATTTTTTCTAATTTTCTAGTACAATTTTCAATAAAATTAAGTTGGAATCAAGAGGGATTGCTGTCATAGTTGTAAATTATTACTGGCAAGTACATTGCTAAAGAAAAACTGTTTACCTTGCAATCTTAGATACTCTAGACATCCAGCTGTTGGATATTTCATAGGGACCATAAGTTCTAAGGTTTCTCTACATCATACTCATTGTCTAATTCAATCAAATACTGATAGGGTCTATTACATAACTGCATACCATAAGCTAGCTTAATGTAGGAGACAGATCTATTGAACAAGAAATATCTTATAATCCTTAAAAGAGGCTAAGTTGTAAGTTGTCATTAAGGGATAATGTCAAGGAATATATTCAAAGGCAATTTTGGTACTGTAGCATGTCTGAAAATAGAAGGGAATGAAGAACATGATTGAACCAAGTCAAACTGAACCAGAGAAACAAGTGGGCTAACTGAGGGCCACAAATCAGAGTTCTGGAGTACAATCACTATCCAGTAGGACAGAATTTTGAAATCTGTGTGTAAGTTAACAGGGCAGTTTGTAACTAAAAAGCAACATCTCTAATCATCAATTTTCACCTGCACACAGATCATGATCACTTCTCAGATTTTATCCCAGAATTTGTATCTTCTAGCAAAATTTAAAAAGTCACTGCAACTGTCACAAAAGATTGATTCCTTCTCCTCATGACAGAACCTTTACCACACTTATCTAAAATTTATTCCATCTGAGTTGCAAATTGATATATATTGACATTCCAAAGTGTTGCCCATACTTGTCAAGACCTTAAGTACACAGATTTTTAATTATGTTAACTTCGATTAAGACCAACTTCAGTCACGCTTGTGTTTCAGTATAAATTGTAGTTGCCATGTCATGATGATTCAAAAACTCCATTTGAGAAATCGGGAAGTTGGATAAGAACTGGCATTTTAGTTTCTATTATAGCATGAACCCTTCAATTTTCAAGCCTTGTTATTCCTCTTAGAGACAATATCAAATTTAGGTATTTAACCACCAACATGCACACCTTGACCTAGGTTGGTTAGCTTACTGATTTTGCTTGGAAGTCAAGCCTTCTCCAAGTCCTATTTGGTTAAGGACTTTTGATCCTTTTCCCTGTACACCTCAGCCTTGTGAAGACACACACACACACACACACACACACAATCAATCTTATGAGGAAATAACATCTTGATACTCTTTCGCATTACAAGCCCAAATATAAATTAATAACTCTCACTGTTAAGAGCACCAATGATATCTGATAAACAGCACTTTCCAACTGAAATACGTATAGTATAATAATCAAGCATGTTCAGCTATATCTTCAAGTCTATTAGAATGATTTTCTCATTACAAAGTCTTTCTTGAATAAATAAGTCGAACCAATGTGATAACTAATACTAGGTACTAACAAATTCAACCAAATCTCAGAAAGAATGCAATTTGTATTCAACTTACCTCGAATTATTGTTGACTCTAGGGGGTGGGCGAGGAGCCGCTGATCGAAAAGCCTGCCCCCCAACTCTGCCACCAGTTTTTGCAGCTGATGCATCATAAACTGAGCCCAGTGTTAACACCCCAGCTGCCAGTGTAACTATTGCCAGCTTTGCCAACTGGTTCTCATTCTTCCTAAGAACCCCAATACACAGCACACAAAATCGATAATTTATTATGGTATCAGAGCAAGTGATTCTCAGTTCAAAGCTGAAGAATCTAAGCCAGCAGTGTTAAAACAAAGACTAAATTCCCCATTTTCTAACTAACAACTTAAGCTAATAATATAACAATGATAAAGACAACACAACAGGTTGAAAAGGAAACCAAAGAAGCAATACCCAATTGAAGGAACCACCTTAAAAATGATGAGATTACCTTGGAGAATCAGAATCTTGGTGGTCATCATGAGATGGATGTTTGCATGAGGTAGTTTTAGCAGAGTAGAGAATCTTTGTGCTGGGTTTGTAGTGGTTAGGTGGATTACTGAGGGTGTTGGCAAGGAAGCTTTGGTGAGATGAGGCTATGGTTAAGGATGACATATTTGTTGTTGGCAATAACATTATTGTAACCAATAACTAACACCAGATTCTTGGAAAATGTAGTTATGTTCTACTCTTGTAGTCTCCTCCTGCCACTGCCTTGAGATTTTTTTTTTTTTTTTTTAAAAGAAAAATTTAATATTTTTTCTGAAATGAAATGAAGAGTCTTATGCTTTTTATGATGCTGAGTCTGCCACGTGGTAAGATATTTTTGGCTAATACGAATTTAAAAAAAAAAAAAATAATGTGATACTAGATTATCAATTTTATTTTATTTTTTAATTATTAATGGGTCATTCCAAAAAAAATTTTAGACCAATTTAAATGGTAAAAATTGCAAATATGATACTTGTTAGGGCATTCACATCAGCAAATTCTATCTTATCCTATTTTACTGTCTCAAAAATCTATTTTATCAATTATACAATATCATTTTACAATACACACAGCATCTCAATTTTTATTTTTCTATTCTACTCATTAAAATAATATATCTAAATAATAGAATATATTTTTTTCTTTTTTGTTTTTTCCTAATTTTCTCCTCCACACGCGTATGTAACTTCCAGACTCCTCCACACCTTTCCTCTTCACATTCTTCCAGACTCCTCCATTCCTCTATCTTCCATCTTCATTTTTGTTTTTTCTTTCTTCCTGTTTTCCCATTCCTTTATCTTCCATCTTCATTTGTTTCGTCAAACCATGCCATTTCTTTCTTTTTTTTTTCTCTCTTTGTGCTTCTCTCTGGTTCTCACTCACTCTTAGTTACTCATCAACAACTTGTCACTGCTAGTATCAGTGGGTCTCACAAGCTCACAAGCTACCTTAACCTCTAGCACCGCGCCTCCACTGCCCAGTCACCACCACCGCGCCTCCACCATGCCCACCCCGCCACCACTGCCCACTACCCACCAAAATCACACCGGAACAAAAACCCAAACCCACCATCCATATCAAACCCATACCCAATTCAGCAATACCCACCTCTTCCTTTAGGCATTGGTCAGCAAAAAAAAAAAAAAAAAAAAAAAAAAAAAAAAACACAGAACCCAGAACACAAAACACGACCCAGATTGCAACCCACCAGAAAAAATGAACCACTGTAATGTGGTTTTGCCTTTGAATCAAGTTTTGCTATTTCAAAACCCCCAACACCGACGGTGCTTCGTTTTGAGATTTTGCGAACAAAATCTTAACCCAAACCCAAAAACCCTTGAGGATCTCGGTTTGAAGAGAGTGATAGAGTGAAGAGTTAAATGGGTAGAGCTATCTAGAGTGTTGGGTTTATGAGATGAGTAAATCGGTTAAGGGATTTGGAGATGGTTGAGGGTGAATCGGTAGAGACATTCAGAGAGAAAGAGAGAGACCCACCTCTGCCACAACCCTCCTTTGCTCGCCTCATCCACCTCTGCCACGACCCACCGATCTCACCACGCCGTGACCTTGCCACGCCGAGATCCACCACAAACAGGCCACCGCTGCACACCGAGAAAAACAGGGAGTGGGAGTGAGGGAGAGACAGAGAATCACTGAAGGAGAAGAGAGGACTGAAAAAAACAGAAAATAAAAGAGAGAAAAAAAGTCAGATTGAATAAAAAACTATTATTTAGTTTTACCATTGTGCTACGCAATGTAGCACAATTGCAAATTATTTTTGCAAATTAGTCTGCATTTACAAGTTCAGATGCAGCGGGGTTTTTCCAATGTGAATGCTCAGGACTCTTTTACTAAAAGTTATACTAGCATACTAACCCCCAAACCAGGTCCTTTTGTTGAGACATTCTTAGATTTCATATTATAATTATTTTAAGTTTAGATTATAGTTTTTCAATTTATCATATTACCTCTCCTTTATTCTATTATTATTTTATAATTTTATTAGTGGTTCAAAAATTATGCTTTTACATGTGAATATGCAAATTTTAAATTTATGTTTTGAAAATAATTTTATTTTAGACTAAAATATTTTTTATTTGAAAGATTACTAAACACAATTTTTGTTATAATTGTTTATACTTTGTTTTTTCATTCATTGAAATTATAAAAAAAAATGGTGAAAATTCATTTGAAAGTTCTTTAATTTTTAAAGATATTTTTAAAGTAAAATTTTATAATTTTTTTAATTTTAATACTTTTATTTGTATTTTAATTACTATTAAATTAATTTTGACGCTATCATGGTTCGATCTTGGTTGAATCTCAGCCCGAACTTAAAAACCTTGAATCTCTCATTTTTTTTGGATTCTTCAAATGGTCCAAGGTAGACATAACAAAGGATTAGATCGATTGGATTGGGGATAAATGGGTGCAAAATTTATAACCCTTACCAAGTCTTTTTAGGGTTTGGTTAATTAGTATCACCGGTAAATTTTGTTCACATGCAAAATTTAATAATAATAGTGAAAAGGAAACATAATTACTATATTATTTTTAGGCACAAACGCAAAACTCATTTTCTAAATTTCACTAGAATTCATTTCAAGCATACAACTCTACTTTTTTTCAATTGAGTACTTTTAAGTTTAAAAAAATTTCAATTAAGGATTTTTGTTAGACTTCATTAAACTAATCCATTAGACACCCAAAACAGGGTCATTTTGGTAACTTCAAAATATTTAATAAATAAAATAATAATTTTATTATTATTTCAAAATTTAAAAAATAAAATAAGCCTGTATCATACAATCAAGCTCCTTACTATATGGCATGTGCAAGCAACAAGAGGTATGTGTAAGAGACATTATCCTTCAATCAAATGGCACTTCCGTAATTTTTATTTTATTTTATTTTTAATTAATGCTTACTACTTATTAGGAGTATCTGTCCTACTTTGTAGGCCTAGGCTCACTAACGATGTTTTGAGGAAGTTGCTCAAGTATAAGCTCTTGCGCCATGACTCTTCCAATAATTGTGAGTCACTTTTGCTTTGCATTGCATTGCATTAGTCTCAATATATATAGTTTGAATTTTGTCCAACATAACAAAGAGCATCCGTGTGTCCTCTTCTGCTAGATGATGAGTATCGCCTCAACTGCCTTGGTCATGATTTTCTTGCTATCAATACAAGGCTTAAACATGGAGTGTTTGCTTCTATTGGCCGTAAAATTGGCGTTGGAAAAGAATCCGGTATCTTTTTCTTATCTTGCTATTCTATGCAAAACCTCTTCTTCAACTATTTATTGTTGTTATTCTTATTCAAATGTTAGCACAGAGTGTTTAATTCATATTCTTTTCCTTAAGATATCTTCGAGGTTTTAAGAGAAGATGGTATGCTCCTAGGCATGCAACTGCACAGACTTGGCAGAGTTTCTTTTAAGGCTGTCAAATCTAAGCGGGGTTACTTTGGGTGTTGTACTAGTCACAATTGGCTTTCTTTGTCTTGCTTCTCTGCAAAAAGCTAATTTGATTATAGTCTTGTTGGTTTTCGAAACAATCATTGGTCTTGTTATTCGTTTGGTAGGAAAGGGCTTATTGTGGTCCAAAAAATCATAATGTTGTACCAAGGTTCAAAACAACGCAAAAAATTGAAACTTAGGAAAAATAAAGCATTTGGGCTTCCAATAAAGAAAAAAAGAGGAGAGATCCAAACCCACTAAGGGTCCATAAGAAGGGACCTAAATCCATGAATGGGCAAGTTTTGGATCCAATGAAATAAAGGAAAGAAAAAGCCCAATTTAGCCCTCAAAAGTCAAAAAAATCGTTGGGGAGTCTGGAAAAATAACTGGGTCAGGATACCTAGGGATTCCTAGGAGCCTGGGATCTTTAGGACATGCAGCAAAGCCAGGTTGGAATTAAGACAGTTCAGAGGGTAACAAGAAATACAAGGAATAAGAATAGAAATGTCCCTATCAGCCACCCAATGATGTAGAAAAGGGGTTAGAGGGCCTGAGAATCAACAACTCGCGAGCAAGAGCCTGGTACCTTGGGGAACCCAGGAAGAAGAACTAGGAAGGAAGGTGGTTTGGGATCTTTCGACCTGGCAGAAAGGAATCAGCTTACTTGGGAAAAATGACAAAAGGGAAAGCAATTAAAATGTGGGTATGAAAAAAGTGGAATCTAAAAGTCTTGGAGAAGGAAAGAACAAAAGCTAGCCTTCTAGGACCCCCCAGAACGGGAAAGTCAACAAGAGGCTTTTTGAAGAAGGAACCTCAGAAGAAGAAAATAATAAGTGGTACCCAAGGGAGCAAATGGAGAGAATCAGTGGTAACCCAGAAACCCTAAGATAGCATTATAAAAAGGGAAGCAGCCAATAGCGAAGGTCATTCAGTAAGAGTGAATTAGAGTAAAAATCCTTGAGAAAACTCTGTCATAATTCAAAAAGAGAAAAAAATGAGGGAAATACCATCCAGTATCCTCAAGCAACCACTAGAGAACACACTTGGATTCAGAGAGATTTAAACGTTGCAAGTCTTAGAGGCCTAAAGAGCCATCTAAGTATGTGATTTTTGAACTTATTTGGACCTTGTAACACGTCCTAGTGAGCATAATGTATTACATAATCAAGAAAGTAACGAAGTATTTTACATTATTTTAAGGATCCCTAATGCTTTATTTTATGTTCCTTCTTTATCATTTCGTTCCTTTGCTGTTTCTTGCTGTTCAATGCATATATTTCCTGTATGTTAGCATGTATGTGTTGTAAGATTCGTACTCTGTGCACCACCTGGTTTGAAATCAGCGCAATTTAACTACAGTGAACCAAACCTAGTCTCTTAAAACAATAAGTATTAGGCTCAGGATCCTCGTTTTTACTTGGGCCTGTGTGCTAAAAAAAAAGAATCCACACAGGGCTTCATTCATTGTGACTTTAATGAATTCAATCAATATTATGGTATGCAACTAAGCCACTCTGCAATATCATTTATTTGCATCTTAAAAGCTGCATAATTATGAACCTAAAATGTGGCAGCCATGTTCTTGTATTATTTCACAACATATATATGTCATGGTTATTAACGCATTTGTTGGATTGACATGATATCCAGTAATTATTTCTCTATATTTCTGCTCTGTAGATTGATGATGATGAGAAGGTCACCATGATTGATTTTCCACAAATGGTATCTCTAGACCATGTGATCGTAATTCGTAAGCAACAACACGTTTTTGTAACAATCACCATATCTTGATTCTCTACTTTACAAGTGAAATTAATTTTATATTAACTCTTCATAGCAATAAGAATACCTTTATAGAAGACAAATATGCCTCTATTAACTTTGGCATATCCTTTTTTTTTACTAAATTTATTTGTTGCTTATAAAAAATGTATTCTGTCATTCACGAAAGAATAGAGATTTTTTTTTCTTGAAGGGGGGGGGGGGGGGGGGGGGGGGGGTTAATCTTTGTATTTGGTCCACAATAAATACTCTACTGATTTCATCTAATCTGAACTTTACTTGTTTACTCTCATATGACTAGGCAACTTGCTGTCTTGGATTTAGAGCAAGAGAATGAATATTTGGCTGGCTCTGTGTTCTGTTTATCAAATTTGGGCAGGTATACATGGTTTAAAGTTTTGGCGAGATCTCATAAGATCATGCAAAACAATGAATGATGGATAACCCAGCAAAATCCTGTTCTTGTGTTAATACATGTGAATATGTTTTTCCTAATAATTTAAATTATTCTGCTTGCAAAATAGCCAACGAATAAGGTACATCTCTATTATTTCATAATTTTTCTCAACCTCCAATTTTATCTTTAGTTAAGAGTTTATGTTCTAATAATGTATGTTTGGTGTTATTGGTAAAGAAAAGTGTTACTACTCACTGCCGATTCTCCTCTTTTCACCTTCAATAATCGGAATACTATTTGATTAAAAGAAATACTGTTGTAGCCTGTGTGTTGTTGCATTGTTTGAGATGTTTCAAACATCTTTGTTATGTATTAGAAGCTATTGGTCGAATGCAAAACCATTTTAAAGTAAAGCTTGTTTTTCCAGGAGAAAGATAACCGGGCAATGATTAGTAAAGACAGTGATTTGACATTTCAGAGATCAAAATTGCCGTGCCATAGCATCAGTGCGTGGAGGACAGAGGACTTTTGCCTCTAGAAATATCAACAAAGACAAGGGTGGTAGGTCATCTCATAATTCCAAAATCCAGAAACAATTGGGCAGCTGGTGAAGTTTTTGGAGAAGAAAATCGATTGGAGTCGCTTTTGTGACTATCATGGGCTTGTTCATGAAATTTTTAAGGAGCTTGATTGTTTGATATAGGGGGAGAATTTTGTGATTATTGTTCATGAAGTTTTTAATGAGCTTGATTGTGTGATATTGGAGGAGAAAATAGCTTGCCTTTTTTTTTTTTTTTTTTTGATAAATAGCTTGCCTTGTTGCAGAGTATGTATTACATTATCATTAAGAGAAAGTAGCATAGTGCCCCATGTGTTTATGTGGCATATTATTCCCTGATAGCAAATGCATGGTCTTGCTAATGTTGTCATGAGATTATTTACACATTTAAATATTCATGTTATCAATAAATTTTTTTTATATGATTTATATTGGTGGTAGACTATAAATTGATTTGCAATTGAGCATTATGTGACTTCATATTATGCCCAAATTTGTGTATGAGCTATTGGAATGTTGGCAATAATTTTTTCATCGACATAGAGAAACCAAGGTGTGATCTTTATGTGTTATGTGAAACACCCTGCATTTATAATCAAAGAACATATTTTGCGCACTTTGTATGATTATTTGTAATTGTTATTTAACCAACTATCCCCTGCATCGCACGGGTTAGTGACTAGTTATTATTATGCGCATATATTTCGGGTATTACTGGTTCGCAGCATGTGTGTAATTTGTACTTTTGCTTCTATTGGAAAAATCTGCTTACTCATAAAATAAAATAAAGTAAACCTACCTGTGATTTGTCTTAAAATCACTTGATCTACCATTACTGTTTGTCTCTTTTTATGTCTCCCTCCTCCCAAAACAAAAGGCAAATAAAACGACAAGAGAAAACAAGATAAAAAAGTACTAATTAGTAAAAAATTGATGCAATATCTTAGAACTTCAACTGTAATCATAGAAACTTGGCTCAAGAAATTCAATGGAACACAAGAACTCAAACATCAAATTGTACCATCATATAAGATTGTGCTTAGCACACACGCACCCTAGTTGATGTTATTATCTCCCTTCAAATTAAACATTTCCCCCTTGTATTAAAGCCTAAAACTCATCTATTTAACCCTCACCTTCTTTCTCACCTCTCCCTTTCAAACCCAAAACCAAAGCTGGCTGATTCTCAATCAACCACTGTGAATGTTAACTCAATTAAAGATTGTTAACTCAATTAAATTTGAGTCCAATTGCAGCAAAGAATCAAAGAAAATTTACACCAAATTCAAGTCCAATTCAAATCAGAATTTCAAATTTTGCATGCTTTAGCATTTTGGGTATGCCTCCAATATTGGATTTTGATGATTTAAGTTGGGCTAAAAAACTAACTTAAAGGTTTCACAATGTTGTAGTTTACCAAAACTCTGACTTTTGACTTTAAATGGGCCAAAAACATTGGTTAAGGGAGCTTGAAAACTAGAGATTTTCTTTTAATGGAAATCCAACTTATAATAGGATTTCTTGGCCAAGTTAAAAGCTCTTTAGGGCAAAATTTAGAGGATAGCAGCCTTAGTACAAAAATTAGGCTTTCTTAAAATTTATTTAAGATTTTTAGAGTTTCATTTAGTGTAATGGGTGAAACTTAACTGTTTTTTGGTATTTTCACACATTTTAAAAAATCTATAAATTTTTTCTCAAAAAATATTTTTTTAATAATTAATTAGATTTCTTTAATTCAAAAAATTCGAAACAAAAAATTAAAACTGGTACACTTAAACTTAATGCAACATCTAACAGAAGTTGATGGAAACACTTAATTATATAAACTTGAAACTTAGAGAACTTGATTGAACGAAAGTGAAGTTGAAGAACTGAATAAAATTTTAGTTAATGTTAGGGAATGTAATTTGTAATTTAGTCTAAAGTTTTTGTTAATATATCATAATTTAGGGCTAAAGAGACAAAATAAACAAAAGCCCTTTGACTGCAAGAGTAAGTTATACTCCTCTACCAATTCAATTTTTGGTTTTGTTAAACGTGGTTCTGCGCTTCTTAATCAGATTTAGTATTCTTTTAAAGTTTTATATGAGAAAACTTGAATATATGCAATTTTTTTTTTTTTAGTGGGTGAGAAGAATATGCAATTTGGTTGTGTGTGTTTGCTTGTTTAGTCAAGTCAATTGGGGTTCAGAATTCTTAAAAAGTATCTATATGAAGTCTTCCTTGAATTTGTTAAAATAGCATAAACATGTTTTTCACCACACAAGACTCAATTTTTCAACAAGGGCAGCCGATCTGGTGAGTTACAAACCTAAAAATCTCAAGATCACAAACATCACCAGGATCAAGTAGATGACAATATCACTAAACATCAACAAAATCAACAAATCATAACCTCACGAACTTCATAAAATATAGTTGCCTGAAAAACGAAGGAAAAAAAAGACAACCAAAAATAAGAACTCATTCAGAAGATTGTTTTTATGCTATGGCTACGTCAAAAAACACATTCTATCAAAAAATAATTAAGAAAGAGTTTATGGACCGAGAACAATAGGCCAACTCCCTGAGCTACTTTGGGGCCCATATACCCTGGAACCATCTCAGCCCAATACGGGTCCATATGGCCGAGAAGGTGGGGAAGCACCCATGGGCTGCCATGCATGGGGTTAGCCGAGATAGAGAGATAGTGCCTTAGGGAAACCCGCCTGCCGGACAAACAAGATTTGGTGTCAGGTACAAGTTACGAGGGAGTCACTTCAACAATAGAAGGGTGGGCCCCTTTTCGACAATTTGATGCGTAGGAATAGTGGCCTAGGCAGAAGAAGCCACCCACAATTCTTGAGTGGAGGGCCCCATCGACATGATAGAGATTCTCTTATCATGATTACCCCACTCAAAGAAGATTATACATAGTTTGGGGGGGGGGGGGGGGTGTGTGGAGGAAGAAGGGGGTTAGGTGAGAGATATATGGGAGAAAGGTGAGAACAAGGTCGTGGCAACACTGAAGTCCAACTTGGACTTCAAGAAGGGAACTCGGCTATTTGGGAGCCTTCTCAACTAGGCTTAATTTGAAGTGGTTTAACAGTGAAGTAAGAGGGTGTTGTCCATCTTGACACAAATCACTTCAGGGATCTCCCATTGCGGGCAAAACCCAACTCAAAGTACAAATAAATTGGGGGTTTGAGCCCAAATTTGCTTAGGGTTGTTGGGAATGGGCCGCTACAAAGAATATTTAAATAGAATAAAAAAAGATTAGTTTGTTGCAGATTGAATGAAAATAGATAAAAAAGAAAAATAACTTTTAGTTAAAAATACCTAACACCACCTTAAATCTTATCATACCTAAATTTGGTTATGAAAATAACTTTATTAAATATTCTTTAGTTAGTTTCATCATACCTAAATTTTAACTAGTTATTGCATGAAAAATACCTAAAATCATCGTTGGTTTTTTATATTTCTTTTTCTAATTTCAGTATATATAAAATTATTTATGTAATATTATTATTCCATTGTATGTTTCAATATTTATTTGCTTAGTTTTATTTAAAATAGTTTCTACAACCCCAAAATTTTTTTGCTTGTATATAAATAAATAAATAAATGACAAAACTATTCTATTAGTCTCTAAAACTTACTTTGTAACCGCAAATAGTCTCTCAAGTTTCAAGCCAACATTATAGGTCCCTCAAATTCAAAAAAGAATAGATATTAATCCTTATGTTAACTATCGTAAGTGATGTTGCTTACATAATTAACGAAATAGTGAACTGGTATTTTTTTTTAATGAAAAAAATTACAAAAATTATATTACACCTAAGAAAGAAACCCAAAACCCAAAATTGGCTTTCTTTTCTTTTTTCATTAAATGTGACACACACTCTGCGTCTTACTTTATATATAAAGGAAGTCTTGATTTTGGGATTTCTTGAGCCCCTGCCTGCTTCATAAACTCCTAATAAGCACATTCAAAACAATTTATAATGATATGTACATTTACTTCAAATTACATCTAAGATGGCAGTATTAATATTTGTATGATCAGATCGAATCAAATGCGCTCACAAACTGTTTGACGAAATGTCTGTTAGCCATGTGATATAATCTTTGTAATTTTTTTTTTTAAAAAAAAAATACCACATTATCAAAAACAAAAATGTAAGGATATCATTCCATTAGTCACATAATCAACACCACTAACTGCACTTAAAAAAAGACTAATTAATAATATCTCATTTTTAAAATTTAAGAAACTAATAGCGTTCATAAGATAAACTCCCCCCCCCCCCCCCCCCCCCCCACAAAAAAAAAAAAAAAACAACAAAAACAAAATAATTGATCTCTTTCTCTCTCTGAGCATTCAATGGCAAAGGCATGCCTTGTTGTCCACCCAAAAAAGGTAACTGAGTCCGTACGGCAATGAAGCTTGTGAACTAGATTGGAACTCGTGGGTGCAATCTATACCCATCGTCAAGAGGGCAATATATCAACATGATCTTTGGTTGCTGAGCTTCCTGCGGGCTTTGCCGTTACATTCTCTGCCATATTGTCAACATTGCATGTGATCGCACATCACTGTTAACCGTATGCTTCCAAAATAGCAATAATCAAAAAACAAAAACAAAAAAAAGTGTATAAAAAGACACCCACGAGTTAAGTTTCCCTATACTCTCTGTTGTCTTTCAAAATCCAAACCAAATCTATCCTTAGAGATTTGGAGGAGAAAAAGTATTTGGAACTAGTCAAATTAATTTATGGCAGCATTCGGTTCTTTTATGCAGATATTGTTGAATTGAAATGCATAAAAATGCCATATGATACACATTGGCAAACTTTGAACATTTAGTGTAGAATTCTAATTTTGATTAGTTCTTTTGAAGTATAAAAAACATAGAAGTAGATATCGTTTTTCTTGAATGATGAATTTTTACCTAAAAAACATTAGTTATATATAATTGGAATTCCTAATAATATATACATAAATAAAATTAATATCGACTTAGTGTATGGACAATGTACATATATATGCATGTACAGTCATACTATTTCATCAAAAAAAAAAAATAATAATAATAATAATAATTCAAAGTCTAAAACTTCACAATATTGGTATAACTTTAGCTGTTGAATTATGGGCAGTTTGAACTATTGTTTCTCATTGGCTTGGGAATTAGGGTATTGAACTGTTAAAATGGAGATAGACTCCTTACAGGCTTATAATTTACTTTAATGGGATTTCTCCTGTTCTTCTCTCTCTCATTGCTCTAATTTCTGATTGCAGGAACATTCTGACTAGGGCTTGGAATATATCTATCATTCTATCCAACACATGATCGACATGCAAATAAATTTGACGATGTTTTGGCAAATTTAAGAACCATTCTTTTCTTCCTCAAACTTTTTGTTTGCACTGGACTTGCTCTCCATCTATGTATTTTGAGTATTTTATGGGACGTCCATGGGCTATCTTCACCTAGGCTTGCTTATTGTGTATTATATATAATTTATATTATGTACAAGTAGTTTCTTCTCCTTTGTAATATATTATTCTTTGCAGGAAAAAAAAGATATATATATATATATATATACATACATATATACTTTTTTTGGTAATAAAGTCACCAAGTGATTTATCAAAAGTACTCCCCAAGAAATTATCCTTCATGATTCGAGCTTCCCATGTCAAATGACCTGTATAAGAAGGCTTTCATTTTCAATTTCAAATCCTAAAATGCCATTACGATATTAGCACATGCTGTGGTATACGATAATTTCCATAAGAGTGTCACTCTTTAATGGCCAATTTGTCTTCTTCCATAATCCTTTTCATCCTCCTTCACCAAATATTTTCTTTTTGGTCAGCCACACAAATTAAGTCACTTTAAAGGATATGGTTATATGGCTTGAGACTTCCTCAATGAAGTCATACAAAAAACAAAAGTATATAAACAAAAGATTTTTAAGTAATTTTTAGGTACTCTTAGAGCGCGATGAATGATACTCTCCTTTCTTACATTCATTGTGAAGTCTAATTTTTAAATTTATAGTGAGTTCACAATGAATATAAAGAGAAGTATTATTTTACTATATTTCGGAA
Source organism: Quercus ilex subsp. ballota (assembly GCA_032727855.1). Taxonomy (NCBI): domain Eukaryota; kingdom Viridiplantae; phylum Streptophyta; class Magnoliopsida; order Fagales; family Fagaceae; genus Quercus; species Quercus ilex. Next base: position 5,901,437 of record CM064918.1, read on the forward strand.
GTACTTAAGAATTTTCCAAAAGTTCTAATGGGTTTTATTCAGGACTTCATTAAACAATTGCAGAAACTAAAGTAGAGTCTTTCCTCCAAGCATCCCAAAAATCAACTAGGAGGGAGGAATGATTACAACAGGGAAAACTTAATTTTAATATATTATATGAACATTTAGCAAGAGTACGGGCCATGAAGTACAGCTCTCTATTAGTCCTGACCTAAATGTATATTTTTTAATTTATATGTAAATTATTTATATACAAAATTTAATATTTTTTATTCTATTTCTAATTTATTTTATTTTACTACTATTATCCTAAAACATTTGTTTCTCTCTCTTTTTTTTTTTTTTTTTAGACGTCTTACAATTTCTTATCTCTTTTATCTCTACTTCATTAATGTCAAAAACATCTTATTATGGATGGTCAAATACCTCTAATCTGCCCTTCCTTGTTTCCTACTAGTATGGGCAGTAAGGGCGGAGCCACGTTATGGCCCCCCAAATTTTTTCAAAAACCTTATAATAATAGGTGAAAAGTATAGCCACTCTATTTTCTTTAAAAACCGACCCCTCCAAGAGTGAAGATTGGCCCCCTCACCTCAAACAATTTAGCCAAATTTGCATTAAGAAATTCCAACTTTTTACCTAAAAACAAAAGAGGTGGTCTTGTAAAAAAAAAAAAAAAGTGTGATGGCATTTATAAGATAGACAACTCTCAAGAAAGTTCTTTTTTGCCAAAGTCTTCCTTCTAACATGCCACTTCATAGTTCTACTATATATTGTACATTTTTTACAAATGTGTAGTACATTTTATATGTTTACAATGTAAATTTATGTTGTAAGTACAATGCAAACCAATAAAAGTCTTTTTTTTTTTTTCTTTTTGTAATTCTTTTTCCTTTCCCATTCTCAATTCTCATTCCATTCCTTCTCTTCCATAGTGCATTTTATGTTACAAAATTCTTCTTCTTCTTTATCTTCTTTTGTGCTATTTAAGTATAATTTTTAATTATTTAATTATTTTCTTTTTTAGTTCAATTTCTACTGAGAGTTATGAAAATAATTTTTAATTTATTTACTATATTTGTCTAATCTAGTTGAATTTAAATTCTATTTATTTTATGGCTTCTTATAGTGATTCTATTATATTTAATTTCTATGAATATCATTTCTTATAATTGTAAATATAGTCTATTTTTGTTATATATATTGATATTTAATTTCTATGAATGTTATGGACTTATGGTTTTTCATAAAAATAAGAAAAATGCAAGATATAAAAAAATGACTTTTAAATGCTCAATCAGGTGTTTAGCTTGTTCATATTTTTGAGTGTTAGTAAAAATAACACTAACAAAAAAATTTTTATATAATAATATTGCAGTATTATATATGAGTTATGACTTATACTTTGGATTAGACATTTTTTTTTTTAAAACTAGTGCATGTAAACATGTATGTATATAGTTGTTGAGGACCCTTTTTTTGGTCCACGTGGCATTACTTCATTGGCAACCCATGCCACATCAACATATTATTGATTTTTTGAGTAAATCTATTTAAAGCCCAAAGTAAGCTCATATCTCATTCAACTACATGGATTGGGCTCACATGACCTGTGAGATCCTTACTTTAAGAGGCAGATTCATGTCCACATTTCCTCTTCATCAATTGGGATCATAACCCCACGACATCATCAACATCAACATATGGATCGAGCTTAAGCAATGAATCAAAGCTCATGGCCCATATTATGTCTCTTACACTCATGGCAAGCGGCTTCTTCAACAAGAGCCTATATTTACACAAAATGATAAAAAAAACCCGAGGTACGCCATCTCACATTCGGCTTATGATCCAAGCTCATAAGTCTCTTGGGGAAACTTTGGGAGTCGTGATTTGGAGGGCCAAGAGGTATATTCAGTAAAACTCCAACGGTTTAAAGTTGATAAAAGAGACATGTTACTTGGCGTGTCTTCTCAAACTCCCTGAACTCTGACGAGTTTGTGTATAGCAGGTAACATATGGTAAGCATCTCTTATCACATAGCACTTTAGATGATAAAATTTCCCATTGCTATTTTCCTAAAACTTAATATTCATCATATGACAAATACTCAATATCTCCAACCATCTAACTGTTGAGAAAATAACTGTTCATTCAATCCTCAGCTATTGCTATGCAAATTTAGAAACTTCATTATATTATTCTACATAAATTTTATTACTACTTTCAGCTAAAATCCAACTCAAGCATGTGGCCTAATCTGATTGGCTATCTTTTATCTCTAACTTTATACAAAATATTCATAATATCTCTAATATCCAGTTGCTGTCTGCCACAATCTGACCATATATTTTTTTGCCAGTTCCCAGAGCAGAGCATTAAATACTCTTTTTGCTCATCAAGATTATGTCACAACCCAATGAGACATTGACTAAATCTCTAAAGCTTCTTTGACTATCAACCAATCATTCTATTATTTACTAGAAATGTGTTGTAATGGAATCTTGCACCAAAAACACAAACACCCGAAAAGGAAAACATTTTCAGTTGAACTCCAACAATGTACTCAGCACTTGACACCTGGCTGAAAGTGATGTCATCAACCATTTAATGCTAAAATCCCAGCAACTAGTTACTATACTCAAAATAACAAGATACTCTTGAAAGAGATCTTACCATTTTTTAGCCCCATGAAATAACATCTCCAGCAGTCTGAAATGACCCATCTGACCTCATTGGCTTCTGCCCAAAGCAAACAGCTGTCTCATGATAGTTGTCACAGTTTTTCTTGACAGCTAGGACAGCTTTTTCATGATAGCTGTCATAGCTTTTCCTGACAGATGGGACAACCTTTTCAGAATAGCTGTGACAGCTAACCCAGCAACCTGAATATTATTAATTTTTCCACTTTTGGCTAAAACCAAAACCAGCTATTGAAACTACTTTTCTCTTGCTAAAATACCTTCCTTTTCTGTTGCTCTTTCCCCAGCAACTCTTACCCGAAATAGCAAGAATACCTTAAAGCTAAGCATACCATTTTTGGCCAAATCTTAAGATAGATTTTCTAAAGATTCATTGCTAGTTAGGACAGATTTTGGTTGAGATTATTTGCTAAAATATCTACTTAAACTCAGCTCTAAAGGGGAACCCTTCATCAACACCTCAAGGGGGACCAATGGAGAAGAAAAACTCTCTCATAAACTTCTCTCTTCCTTTAATAATCTTCTTAAGCTCTTAATGAAGTACTCAGCTTCTGTGTTTTTAGTTCCCAAATTAGAAATTAAACTCTCTAGCCTTTAACTCATAAATACCTTTCATAAGTCCTCATACATCTTCCAATAGAAAATTCCAGCAGCTTTGCTAAACATACTACAACACTATTACTCTCTTGTACTCATTATCTTACTCTCCATATTCTAAAAATATATGTATCTTTCTGCCCATATTTCTAAACATTTCTTTCTTCACTTCTCTTACACAATCTCATACACACTTGCTACACTATTACATATAATACACCACAACTCTTCTAAGCTCCACTCTCATACTCTCTTACTTTGAAATTCTACTGTTTTGCTGTCTATAAACACATTTCTATACTCTTCTCTTACAAAATCTTTCCTCTTGGAAAGCAATCTTTACAATTTCTCCAGTAGTTATAATCTCAAATTTTTACTATCTTTAATCTCCATATCTCTCATACTTACATACATCACACATGTTACAAATACTACAACCTACAACACATCTATATCTTTTACCATCTCCACACCTCTTAAGAGATATCAAACACTCATACTAAAAGCTCTTCTCATAGAAGGTATGAACTTCTATTACTAAAGCCCTTCTCCTAGAAGGTAACAAGATCTCATATCAAAGCCCTTCTCTTAGAAGGCACAACTACTTCTTACAAAAGCTCTTCTCTTAGAAGGTACAAATACTCCATAAAAAAACTTTTCTCATGGAAGGCAACACTATTCATAACTTCACAACAACTAAAAGAGTATTGTCAAGGGGAAAACTCATTTAAGTGCATGATAAGAAGGGCAAGTTTAACCAGCCCCTACACATAGTTGGGCATACTCTCTCTCCCTTCAGTTACACCCATTTTTCCTCCTCAATCTTGAAGTTATCATAGCAAACTATCTCTCTACCGCTTGGAGTCACTCTGCTGGGATATTATAAACTCACAGAAGCTGTACAGCTGGGCTACAAACCATATAAAGATATGTGACTTTGCTTACTTATCTTTAAATTTACATCGTTGAGTACATAATTACTTCACATTTAAATACATATTACTTTATTCTAACTACTATTACAACTATTAACCAAGACTTAAACCCATTTAAATGCAGGATAAGAGGGACAAGCTTAACTAGCCTCTACCGCTGGCATTCTGCTGGAATCCTATCAGTTCACTAATGCTACACAACTGGAGCTATAAACCATACAAAAATAAATGACTTTGCTTCCATATCTTTAAATTTACATCATTGAGTACATGATTACTTTACTTCTAAATAAATTACTTTATTTCAACTGTTATTACAACTACTAATCAAAGCTATTATATCAAACAATTTACATATTTATTCAACTATTATCGTGATTCTTAGACTTTGGCTTTAATGGCTTTGTAGGGTTAAAAGTACGCCAATGGTCGTTGGACCACGTGGCCTAATGTTGAGTTCCGGAGGCAACTTCCCAAAAAGAACCCGGGCCTAGTAAGGTTATCCCTCTAACAGACCACACGTGGCCGAGCAATCGAAAAAGGCTCCCGAACAATAGTATGTCATGGTTTGCATTTTTCTTGAACCACAAATCAATAGAATAGTTTTACCTCGGCCCCCTTGAACAAAAATTCCTAACTCCACCCCTGATGGGTAGGAATGGAGGTGGGGCACCCTTACTTTGATCCCACCCTGCCCCATTTCCATCTCTATCCACACCTATAATCATCATCACTCTCGACCTTGATACCACTACATTCACCATACAACCTCTATGAAGCCAAACATTGTCAAATGTCAATCCCAGTAATCACGATCTTTTTCTTTTTCTTTTTTGATCTCGTTATCATGATCTTAATGATGGTACAATACTACAATGCATCAAATTTGCACAAAGTTTATGAAGTGCTAGAATGTATAATTTACCCTTTTACAAAAGAAGAGGACAACCAGTATTGGGTCCTAGACGGTTGGTAGAATTCAGGCATTGTACCAATTTGTAGCTTAGTTATAAAATTATAAGAGAAATAATGTCCGCTAGCTGCTATGTTTCTACTTGGTGCATTGTAGTTATCTTTGAATTTGGCAAAACCACACAAAGCATTGTGGTCCGTTTAAAATTCAACTGGTCGGTTGCATTTAGTTTCCTGTCAGACTTGAGACCCTAGACTCTAGGTCTTGTGAAATCATTCAGCATGGATTTGTATTTAGCTTCAGAATTTATTCTGAAGCCTCTTCTCTTTTTCTTTTTCTTTCTTTTCTTTTTTTAAATTATATTTTCTGTCAAGCTATAATAAAATTTTAGAAATTTTATTCTTATTTTTATAAATGGTTTAGTTCAGTCTATATCTAATATAACTTTAAGCAATGTTGCAATACTTAATATTTTCTAATTAGATGCAAATTTTAACAAATTTACCGTTAGATTACGGCGAAAATGGTATTGTAGCACCTTTAGGCGAAATATATGGAAATCTACCATTGTTTTGAAAATAAGTAACAAATTACCACTGTTTTGATACTCGAGTTCATAGAAATCGAGTTCTCTATGGTACTCGAGTTCCATCAAAATTTTTTTGGCTATTTTGAAGGTTATTTTTCCAAAGAACTCAAGTACCATTTAGAATTTGATTTCTCCAAACTCGAGTACCAAAAAAGTGGTAAATCCCTACATATTTTCCAAATAGTGGTATATTCATATATATTTCCATGAACAGTGGTAGAAGGCCATTTTGGCCGTTGGATTACATTATCTTCACATATTCTATAACTATTGAATTTCTACTTGTTTGTATCATAGTCCTAGACGAATTGTGTGTAAAATGGAGTATTTTGGGTCTGTTGTTGTTGTTTCTAGGTTTTGTGCTTTGTGTTAATTTTTTTTCTTTGTTCCTATAATTTGCTGCTCAAGGTGCTTATTCCTGTTGGTGTGAAAATGTTTTTCACTCATAAAAGAAAAAGAAAAAAAACATCTGATAGGGATAAATTTCCATAATTGGTAAAGTTTACAATGGGGATAAATATTTTTAATTGGTAAACTCATTCCTTCTTTTGCTAACTAACAAAACACAGTTTTGTTGACTTCTTTAAAATTTTAAGAAAAAAATTTGACAGAAATGATAAATTTTTACAAACAGTGGAACATCAGATTTTTATTTGGCGGAATAAAAATCCCCAAATCCAATGTATAACCCTCTTCAGGACACAGGACCATGCTCTATATGTTCGGATATGAAGCTTAAAGTATATTTTCCTGCATGTCAACCCAATCTCTTGCAGCTTTTACCTTTGCCAATGCTTACTTTACCCTCTCTCTCTCTCTCTCTCTCTCTCTCTCTTTTTTAATTTTATACAAGATATAAATTTTACTTTAACCTAATTTAAGTATATATGTGTGAAACCTTCTCCTGAAAACTTAAATCCTAACCCGTGTTATCTTTGAAAAGCATTCATATATGTAATGTGATCTACAAGAATAATTTCAGGTAAAGTTTGACAAGGATGAATAATATTTAAGACTCTTATATACAACTTGAACTTTAATTGATTAATAATGTTGTTCTAAACATCCGTATATAGAAATAAGATCCTTTTGCATTGATTACAGATAATATAGTTGAAAAAAATGTTGAAGGTACTATCAACTTGATTAAAAAACTTATTATTAAAGTGATAATAAATATGATTAGCATTATTATATCAATAATAATATAATAAATAAAATTTTTAATTACTTTTTTTGTTATGTGTTTTATAAATACGTAGGAAGGAACATAATTAAATAAGTAGAAAGCTTGTGTTAACATGTGTTTAATTATACTAACTGCATGCAATTAACATGTGTTTATTTCATAAAATATGTTGGCCGAAATCCGCATTAAAGAGAATTCATTGCGAGAGAAGAGGGTTGAAAAGAAGAGGGGGGGGGGGGGGGGGGGGGGTGGAGAATGAGCTGGTTGATTTGATATGAGGGGAAAAGTAAAGACCCTGGAAGAACAAAAGAAAAGAGTACTAGCTAGCTAATTGGTGTGGAGTCATGTGAGGACATTTATAGTGGGGCTTTGCTGTTTTTTTGTTTCGTAGGGCACATGGGAGATTGTCCATCTTTAGTAGGTGTAAAAGGCAAAGAAAGCATGTGAGTCCATGTGCCCCTCTCCAAATATTTTGCACACAAACACAAATCTTTGTTAACTTAACACCCAATATTGCCTTTAGTCTCAGTAATCGACTCTAGGGTTAGGGCATTTCCCCTCTCTCTCTCTTGAGATCGATTTTACATTTAAAATAAATAAATAAATAAAATAGGGATTAGTAGGTGTGTTTATTGTCTTTAATTACTTCACTTAAGTCCTGTCATGGATGGCATAGGACCACCCAAGCACTAAATGTAACGTACAACTATTCGAACTCACAATCTCAGACTTATTGCAAGGACTTTCTACCATTAAGCCATCTTCTTAGGTAGTATTTCACACACACTCATGCATGCAAACATAAATTTGGATTTCCTTATTGCTCCAATTATTTTGTGGGCTGGTGTCCATATGTCAAAGTATGTTTGGTGGGCATGAGTTTTATGGGGGCAGAGCTAGAACTAGGATAAGTTAGTTACACGTCTATTTATTCTCTGTTTTAAATCCCAGGTGCTTTAAAGCACTGCAAAGACTTTTGCCACCATATTAGTGTAGTAGAGAGTAATAAAAACCAGTACTCTATATCACATCTCTCTTCTATATTTGTCTTGAATAAGCTCCTTGATTTAACTACATCTACTATAGTCGTTATAACCACGAAGGGTATATCTTTTGCACATTTATGTTAATATGTCTCCCATTTTCTTCTTCTTCTTCTTCTTCTTTATTAATGTTGTCTTCCATTTGTACTCATCTTTCTTTGCAATATTTGGTGGCAGCATTGTTCATATCTTGGAAATTATGGACTGGCAACTGAGTAAAAGAAGACGTGTTTATTCCCTTGAACCAAACGAAAAAGTAAGTGCCTTGTTTGCAAGAAAATACGTCAATCACTTAGTACCAGCTCTGAAGAAGATCAACCAATTGGAAAAGATTTCTTCAGCTGAAAATGGTGTGTATGAGTTGGAGAAAATTGTTCGACATGAGGTGGACATGGCAATGGTATTGTCTGCCGAAGAATTTGCATGGAGTCGTGCCTTGAAACAAAAGCTTCAAAGAAATACTGTCAATGCAGGTGGATTCCAAAACCCTTCCTTTCATCATCTAACATCTTTAAACTGTAATTTCACTTGTGGGCAGAAGAGCAATTGCATTATTGATGAAAAGGGTTGCGAGAGTTCATCACTGTCTCCTGTTTCTAATGCTTTGATCCCAGTGAAATTTTCTCAAAACCCTAATAGCAAGCTGGAAATTAAGAAGCCCATTAGGGCTAAGAGACTACTTTTGCCACTAAAGGAAGAGAATATAGAGGAAAATGAAGAGGAGAAGATTAGCTGCCAGTTGAAGAAACTGAGAAACATTTTACCAGGTGGAAATGAGATGGATGTTGATGTATTGCTCACAGAACTGGGAAGCTATATAACCTGTCTTGAGTTGCAGGTAAATGTTCTTCAGTGTCTAGCCCAAACGCACTGATCAGCTAAATAAGTTTTTTTCAATTATAGGTATAATCTTATGCGTCTAGCATATTATTGCTGTTATCATATTTGGACATGGACCTAATTATTTAGTGAAGAAGGGTTAAAAGAAAGCTCTTTTGTTTTTTCTTTGATTGTTTAGTAATAATGTGTGAAAAGCATGTGGTTTATGTAATATGATGTAAGCTTTTGATACGATGCCTTCTTCAATTGAGTCACTCGTATCCTTCATTATACAACTTAAAAGATGGCAATTTTAACTAGTCTTAAAACATTGGCATGCTCTTGAAACTTTATTTTTTTTAATGAATGAGTTAAACTCTTATTAAAGGAAACAGCTATGGGAAAATGTCAGATATTTGCATGAAACACTACAGCCAGCTAAAGCTGCAAACTCCAAAACAATCAAAAAGTGGATCATAAGTGTTAATGTTTTAGACCCCGGTTATTGAATTACATCAGTGAATTAGCCAAGTGGTTAAATTAATCTAATTATGTCAAATATCAATTATGCATGTAAAAAATATAAGCATGTAATGACAAAATAATGCATCACCAATCTCACAAAACCGAACACAATGGACATGGTGATATGGTAATATAGGGAAAACCGTTGGAAAAACTATTCCAAAGGAAAAAATACTGTGGGTGAAACCTTCCTTAATGAAGCAAATTCACTATAGTAAGATAAATTTTACAATCCAAGGAAAAACATTTTCCTAGACTCTACCACCCGTACATAATTTACACCAAAAAAAAAAAAAAAAAAAAAAAAAAACTTTCACCACACCAGAATGTCTAGAGTCTTCAACAATATGAATTGCTTCCTTAACCTTCGGCTGACTTGTAGAACCTCTTGAAGGTTTTCTTCACAGTAGCAAGTTAGTAGTAGGTGATATGGCTTTAGTTTCTTCACTATTTGATCTTCAAATCTACTTGAATTCTCTGGTATGGTAAATTTAATTGAGAGAAACTTGATTAGAAAACCTTAACTGCATAATTTGGTCTTTCTCTCCTTAAAAAACCTCTCTTGGGTCAACTTATAATTTTCCCCTAATATCCCAACAACTAGGACTCAAATTGGTGTTAAAACAAACAAGTTGTTAGGCCTTTTGTGTTGTTGATTCACGCAGTCTTGCTTGCAAATTTGCAATTTAATTACTATCAAGGTAAATCGATCGATTGAAAGGAATTGAGCTTGGAGTTGAGATTACAAAAAGTTCACTTTCTTGAGTTGTTTGAGACTTGATCGTTCGAAAGAAATTGAGATTGGAGTCAATGTTATAGAATCTTCATATTCTTGAGCTCTTCTTGAGCAGTCATTGAGTTTTCAACTTGATCTTCAATTGCAACTCTAAGATATAAAAAAACAAATTTACAAGTTAAAATGGTTTTCCAAGACTAAAACATATAGAACTAACATGGACAAAGTTTAGCTGCAAAATTGGTTATTGCCTAAGGTTATAACCTTATTCATTATCTTTTTATTGAAGGTAAATTTTTATAAATCCACCATTGGACCACATCTTCTTATATTCTTTATGCTTGCAAAATTTCTATAAAATTAAAGATCAATTACTATGTCATTAATAAATTATTTAAATTGCAAGTTTTTGTAACTTAAAATTATGCATAAAATATGAGCTTATAGATCATATAGTAAATAATATTCAATTGACATAAAATTTGACATGTGTATTAAGAGCGTAAAGAACATGCAATTCAACAGTTAGATTTTCAAAATATGTAGTAATATTTATTTTATTGAGTACGGTTGTAACTTAAAGCTACAACAAATTTTGTAACTAAATTTTGTCCAACTAACATTAAGGACTAAGTATTACATTCGGTGCTCTAATTCTCCTTGAACAAAAAGAAATCTACTCCTCAATTACTACATAGCACACTATTCATTATGAATTTTTTTTTTTTTTTACAATGCTCAACCCTTGCCTTAATATTTTATATTATTATTGTGAATTCAAGCATTCTTTTACAAGAAATGTTGTTTTGAAAGAGCATTAAAGAGGACTAAAAGAGTTACCAAAAAATCATAATTTGCCCTTCATGAAACCTAAAGATTGTGTTTGGAATGCCACCCCCCCCCCCCCCCCCCCCCCCCTCCCTTTTTCATCCTTATTTGGTGGTAACTTCTCAAATAGAATTTAGAAAATATGGTTGACCTAAAAGGATCATGCAAAAGCTAATCCACCATTAACATATATAGGTAATTTATCTGAGATGGTGTCCATGTTCAAGGCTCTATAATCAGCGTAGATTCTCCAACTATCATAAGTTTTCTTTGCTAGCTATATAAGAGAATAAAAACTGAAAAAAGATCCTTGGTTGGACATCAATGCTCTTATTTCTAATATCTCACTAATAATCTTTTCTCTCATTTTGTTGGTAGTAAGGATACCTATAAGGCCTAACACAATTTGTTAATTTTTTTTTTTCTTTCAAATAAATTTAGTGTTCATGAATTTTAACTAGGATTGAGCCTTTGTGTCACGCCCCAAACCTGATACTCGGATTTGTGACCATGACCAGCATGCTAATATCAAGCTTAAACCTGATATTAACAAGAACCAACTTATCTTTTACAAATTTTCAGAAAAGCTTTTACAAAAGCTTCCCTCTTTATTTTCATTCTTGTTTCTTTACTTAAATGATATAACTTTTCACTTGACATTCAGAGTATCTACACTGTATTCAAAGAATAATATAATCCACCAATTACTCAAATTTTAAATTCCACATAATACATCTCTTAATGCTTTAAGGTATACACTTTCATTAGATCCTAAAATACATAATGCTACAACTTTAAACATCATATTGCTAATTTAGGATCTATACATATAAAACTAAAACCAGCTCCTTCTAAAACTCGACTAAGGCTCCCCTTTACTCCAAAATAAAACCTACTAACTAAAAGAGTGGAAGGGGTGAGCTACATAGATCGGTAAAGGTAAGATATATGAGAATTCAATAAGGATGCATGTAAATCAAATCATTTCATTCTATGAATATTCGAATAGTAGAACATTTTTCCCATGCATAGTATTTTAGACTATTCATAATAATAGCTTATACGCTCTTCATAGAAAATAATTGTTCTCCTTTTTTTTATTAGGTTAATATTATCAAAACTTTTCGGATTAAGCTTATTTCATTTCCTACAAAATCACCATATGTATATTCTCATTACAACATAATCATGTTAACTAAAATTAGATAATCGGCAACTTTGTATTAAACTAGAAACATCTTGACCCAATAAGAAAATCTTTCTTTATAAACATTTTCCCGAAGAATATTATAACTTTCATAGTCATAAAATTTTACATTTCGTAAAGAATAGGTATTTGATAACTTTTAAACATAACTTGTACTTTCAACAGAAGTTTTATCTTTATAGCACAACAAAACTTTAGAAAATTTTATCTTTAATGAACAGCTTTTCCTTTCATCAGAAACTTCTACTTGCCATGAGAGTTTTTACTTTTCACAATGCATTTAAACAAAATAATTCTCTCATGATTAATAATATAACATAACTGTTCATAACATATTGGTTAGTCCTTATCTGATAAGTCTGTACAGAGAAGGCCTCATCACATTTGGGTGCCCTCGTGTGTATGATATTGTCCCCTTTGGGAGGCCTGATGGCACATCCCCTCCAGGTTTTGTTCCTCCCCGCCGTCCGTACACATTGGGGAGAAGGCTTTGTTCAGATTAGAGTTACGGGCAACCCCATTTCCTCTACTTTAAATGGCCTAGAGTTACGGGTAGCCCCATTTCCTCTATTTTAAATGGCCAAACAGATAACATTTTTTCCATGGAAAGCCAGTAATTCCTACTGACCGAGTTCAGATCACCAGAGGACATAACCCGAAAACATTTCATACTTATACATCATACTAAAACTTCTTATTTTGCATAATATTTCATAATAATAGCATTTCCATTCTTTTCTTTAAACATCATGTTCATGAAATTAATAACAGTATCATTATGCTTAAATCATATACATAGGGTTCCGAAAGCTCACGAACATATCTTTGTCTGGTAATGCTTACATGCCATATCTCTAATCAAAAATATTTTAATGCATAATATACTTTAAAATAACCTCATGACTTACCAAATGCTTATATAACTTATCCCTTACCTGAGAGCAGAGGAACCGAGAGCCTAAAGTCGATGGAGCTTAGACCTGGTGACTGGTAACACCTAAACCAAAATTAAAGCTTATTACTATCCATTATTCCTTAACATAAACTTACACATTCATCTTAAAGCCTATCTCTTAGAATCAAGGAAATCCTAATCCCACCTCAAAGAGGTTCCCACAAACATATAATGCACACATCAACAAATAATGTACCAACCTAAAGAAATGTCATCATTCTCATATTTATCTCATAACTCTAGAAGAGCCAGCTTCATTTCAAAGGATACTTTGAGCTTAGGACAATAATACATGCATAAATATACACTGTTTTAAGCATTGTCATGTAACCATATACACTCTTAAGGAAACATACAACGTGTTCAACAAAAGAGCTTCATAAATACAACCGTCGAATGGTTTAAAACCCCTCTTTTGAGTACTAAACCTTGAACCGAGTTATACAAAATTACTCTATGATCTAGACATATCATATGATGAGCATAATAAATTATAGCTCAAATTATTCATCCTAACTTTAGAATCAAATCCTCAAAGTTAGGCATGCCCCTTACTGTTCACTGTTTTATTCCAGCAGCATATTCTTTAATTATAAAATACAAACGGACCATCAAATCACATCCAAACCTCATATAATTTTACAAAAAAACTCTTCCGTATGTCCAGTATATACCATAAAAATTTCATAGTCAAATCATAAAAGGATAATTTACTAAAAATCATACAATCCAGCATACTTAAATCTGTCCTGACAGAATTTCTTGCAACTTCAAAATTAAATCATTATTTTTCTACTCATCCAAATACTGTGAGACCAATTCCATAACAACCATGTATGTCTTAGAATTCATAAAAACTACTTTTAGCATCCTAATTCACAGCAAATGATTTAATACATATTTTTCTTGTTGTAAACATCAAATCTGTCACAGAGACAGCTTCAATACACATTCTTACAAAATCATCAACAAATAGCAATAGGTCTTAATTTCATTTGGGTATTTTTATACCTATAGTATACATATTAAAATATGTTATTAAACATTCAATAAACCATAATATCATCAAACCTTCAAATCACTAAAACAGAATCATAATTCAGCCTATAAAATCAGGATAGAGATTAAAGAAGTAGAAATAAACAAATAAAGTTTTGATTTCTTACCCCAAATTTTGAAGCTGAAATTTTAGTATTAACCCTTTAATTTCTTCTTTAGAGGGGAATATTTTGTTTTGGTGAGAGAGAGAAGGCTGCCGTGTAAGAGCAAAGAGAGAAGAGAGAAAGAAGAACAAAGAGAGAGGAAAAAGAAGTAGAGAAAGAGGGGCTGGACTTCTGATCTGATGCAGCCAAGAAAATCAGAAAAGTAAGAAGACTTTTGGGGCACAAAAGAAGATAAGAGATGTGGACAATTGGGGTGGGATACGTGGGATGCTAGGGAAGAAAAATCACACCCCCTTTTTCCCCACTTTTCAACTTTCTTGCATTTACACTCACTTTTCTACAAAAATAATTTTTTGCATTCATACTCACTTTTCTACAAATAATATCACTTTGTATATATATATATATATATATATATATATACACATATCCTTACTTTTATAAAGTTATATTCATCACATTAAAAGAGCATATATGTGTCTATAATATCACAATAGCAAGACTTTATGCACTTAAAGTAATTAAAATAATCATAAGTATATAAACCTTTAGACTCAAGAGAAGACTTGAGAGTTTCTAGCTCTTCCCTTAAGAGAAAAGAGAGTAAATTTGAGGTGAGAAATCTAATTTGTGTTTACCCGTGGGAATAGAGAGGGAGTGAGCTTCTTGGAAGTTCTATTTGCTTGAGAAAGTCAAAGAAGCAATAAGGTGGCACTTGGTGATTGCATGGCCGGCTAAGTCTTGGTCTATGGGTTTATTTTTTTTCCACATGCATGGTACTTTGGCCTTGCATGTGTTGCATTTCAATTGGTTGCATGTGTAAGTGGAATTACAATTATAATATCTCATGCATCATGCCTAATTAAAACATCAACTATGTATGTAATAACTTAAACCAATTAATATAGTTTGGTACATACTTATACTAAGTATATATTTATAATACAAACAACCATTCCATTATCTATTTTCTTTACAATTCTTATTCAAAGGTATTATAAAATAATATACTTATTAAATACTCTTATATTAATTTTAGAAAGTAAGTGACTTAAAATAATAATTAACTATTTAAACACATAGTTTAACTATTAATTTGGTGTCGGGGTGTTACACTTTGGTTGTTTGAAATACCTTGCTTAAGTTCTATAGGAACTCATTGATTCTTTTGATCACTACCCATAGTCTTCTCACATTATTGAATAATGTGCAATTTTTTATAATATCAACCCTCTTTTCTTAGTAGTTGGATGTTTAAGGAAGTTATTTCCTTCATGGATGCTTAAATATGTAGGCCTTATCATTATAACATAATCCCTTCCCCTAGTAGCATAATCCCCTTCCTTTCATGGTTAAAACTCCTGTTGATTTGTAGGAAATCGAACGATATGGGCCTTAAAGTACTTAACCATTAGATACCCAACACAATATCATAGCCCCCAAGATAAGTATATAAACATCACTACAAAATGTATTACCTTGCACATGAAGGGGACCTAATGTGCATACCCCTTTACTTTGATCACTAATCCATTTGCTATCTTGATTTTTTTAGTTTCTGTGAATTGGTCAAGGGCAATTGAGTATTAAAGTCTTGACGGAAGGATCCAAGAAATTCTTAGTACTCCTTCTGTCAACCAATTTTACCATCAAATGCCTTTTGATTTTCCCTAAAAGCCCTATAGTTCTCTTAGGTTAGGACTCCCTATTAAAGCATACACAAAGAATTTTGGCAACTCCATAGTAGATCTTGCTTCTTCATGTAAGACTTACATTCCTTATACATATAATTCTTCTAGTTTTACTAATTATTTTTTTCTTGGAATAGTTGTAATCCCCTATTAAATATAGTGTGGAGGGTTTTTCATTGAAGCCCCCATATTGCCTTTTTCATCACAAAAGTATCACGACCCTTTCTTTCTTCTTTCTTCTTTTTGTGTTGGTGAAATCTTTTGGACTGGGATTCTTTGTTTCTAATCAATATTGGGAAAGCCCATAGGGATGGCCTTTCTTGATTAGAGGTATCAACTTTATGGTCCTTTTGTTGCTTAGTACATATTCTTCCTGAATCTTGGTTAGCCCAAATACATTCAAGGATATGGGATTTAACATCGTTACTTGTAGCTTAATCTCATCCCTCAAAACACTCAAGAAAAAACTCAAATTGTGGCCTTCATATAGGCCTTTCAACCTTATTGGATATGTTCTCAAATTGAGCCTATACATTGCCACAATAGATCTTTGCTTGATTTTTGTGAGGTATTTGTGGATTATCATAGGAAGTAGGGCCAAATCTGGTTTTAATGCTCTCATAAAGGCTTTCCAACTAATAAAAGCACTTTATTCTTTTGCATCTTGAAACCATACTAAGGCTTCATTCTTCATGTGAAAAGAAACCATAAGATTGGCCTTGTTCTCCAAGTAGAAGGATTTTGCCCTCCAAACTTGGGTGATCCAATTTCAATACTTACTAATGGTTGCCTCAATTACCTATTGGAACGTCTATTTCCCCATTGGGTTCTTGACGCATGTGTTGTGTTTTTAGTTAGAGATTTAAGACATTAAGGGAGCTGGTTAACCTAATTTCCTAGCCCTTCCAAGACCTTTTGTTGATAATTGTGTTTGTTAGGTTCTAAATATTTAGATTTAAATATTTAGAATCATTGTTGTATTGTATTGGTAAACCGAGAACAAAACATTTCTAGTCTAAATGTTTAGGCAACGCTTAAATGTGCGTGTTTTAAAGGTTCAAGTCCAGCTGAGTTCAAAAAAAGGGAGTGTGATTCTACCTTGCTTGACCAATCGAGAATTAGGCTCAACCAATCGAAAATTGCAGGTCCAATTTTTTTTGTAGTTTTTTAAACAGGCCCAAGCCCCTGAAAACGTTTAGGGTTTTATCTGAACTTCTCCACATATAAAAGAAAAAACCCTAGCCACGTTTTGTAGTGCTGAAAAAGTCTTGTGTGTTACTCTTTGTGAGATTTGAGAGGTTTTGTACCTTCTGACTACACAAGAATCTACCAGAGTCAAAACTACAATCAAGCATTGGTAGAACATAGTTACTGCATCAAGATCATTACTGATGGTGATCTGAAACCTTTGAGTGGGATCTCAAAGTCACAAGCAAGGTGGCTTGTGTTGGTGTAAATCCAAGAAGAGAAGGAGTCCGTGGATTCGGAGCTTGCATGTGGTTGTGTTAATAAGTTACTACTGGAGGTAGTAATAGATTTAGAGTTAAATCTGATTGTAAAAACTTCAATTCTCTTATAGTGGGATTTGGTTTACCTTGAGGATAGCTATGTTAAATCATCTCTAGGTTTTTACCTTAAAACGGCTCATTTCATTGGTTTTCCTAGGTCATCATATCTTGTGTTATTTACTTTCCGCATCTTTGCATGATATGATATATTTGTGTTTAATCTAGAACTGAATAATTAATCTAAGTAATCACTTGATTACTACATTAGGTTAAACAATCTGGTTTAAGGGGTCTAAACGAACAAACAGTGTTGTTTTTTCATGCAAATAATGGATTTAGTCCACTAAGGAAATTGAGTTCCTTTGGCCATTCTAGGTTAATACTCTAATACCAAATGTAATGGTTAACTTCAACCTTAGGTCTTGAGGAATCCACGAAGATTCAAGGATTGACAAATATAATTCGAGGTAGTCACCATTGAAGAAGAAAAAGAAAAGATAGAATATAATGAGAATGAAAGGCAAGAGTGAAAAATTTCATAACAAGTTTCTTATTCATGTTTAGCACTTGTGACAAGTATTTATACAAGTTGGCCTTGGGTCAGTTGGCTCTAATTGCATGTAACTAATTTGAGTGTAACAAATAACTCCTTAACAACTCCTAAATGTAACTAAATTCACCAGCCAACTAATTGTAACAAACTTTGAAAACTCTCCCAACAATTAGTAGTGAACAAAATTTGGGCTCATTACAATCACTTTTTTAATTGATAGCATAGCCATATTTGAATTAATAATGCTAGGATTACTATGAATTTTACTAAATATTATTTATAAATTGATGTATCACAAAAAAAGTAATTTAAAAATTTATTTATTATATTGTGAAAATCTAACAATTACATTCTTTATCATGTCTATTTATGAATATTATGTGGTAAAATTTGTAATATCTTTAGTATTAATATATTTGAAATGACTAGCTTCCAAATATCCACATTGAAGGCACAAGAATTTGCTCAAGAAGAGTTTATGTTGCCTCGACTATAGGCTCCACTACAGCTGATCAGTTGAGCTTGATTAAACCCCTACTTCAAGCTTGACACCACTTGATTGTTTGAGTCTCGAGAAATTTGTTTTCATAGGTTGCGGCCAATGATGACTAAAGACATGGCAGTCCTTGCACTTGGGTTCCAAAGCATATATAAACTTATGTTAGGTCATCATAAACATATAGAGAACATTGTGTGAAGAGATCTTGTTGTGACAACAGTGTTCCAAGGTTTGCCCCAAGCATTGTCTCCAAGACTTAAATGCAGATCAAGGAGTGTTCGTAGTGAAGTTCTTGCACAAAGACTATTGCAATCAAGTTGTTGAAGAGATCCACAAGATAAAAGAGTCCAACCGGGTTAGATTTGCATGTGCTCACGTGAGTAAAGTTCTATTATAGGTAACAATAATAAGATTGAGATATTATTGTATTGTAAGCTTTCATTTTGTCTTGTAAATTCTTCAGCTTGGTAGAAAGGTACAAACCAGTAGGGTTTTTCCCTTGTAACCATAGCGCGAGTATTAAATTTACTTTTCACCATATTCTACTTTTGCAATATGGTTGCGACCATCACATGTCAAATTGGAAAATTGCATAATTAAAATAATTAATCAACATGGTTAATTACTAAAATCAATCAGGGTCTAAATTTCTGAACGTAAGGTAGTTACCAAAACAAGAAATGTTAGGCAAGTCGTCAATAAATCCAGAGTGTCTACAGTGACATAGAAATTCCATGAATTCTTATTCTCAGGTCCAGTTATCTCAATATTATGTTTACATTTGATCATCGCCATGTCATGAAGGGATGATGGCATACAACACGGAGATACATTCAAAAGACTAAGATAGGAAGCGCCAAGGCCTATGAGAAGGAAGAAGATGAACTTGAAACTAGAAAACTGCGTAACAAGTGCATTACTCTGCTCCTGAGTCGGAGCAAGAAGAAACCAAACAAAAGTTTTCTTGTGTCATTCAAAGTAAAAGGAAAAGTAAGCAAACTGGGAGAGTTGTAGCACAAACATGCTCTCCTATCTAGTAAGGTTTAACTAGTTAAGCCTTTGTTTCTCTCATTGGTTTGGGCACAACATATCGCAGCCCTTTCTCCCCTCAATGAATTGTTGCTTCTGAGTTTTCACACTGTGTAATGCTGCTGGATTGTATCAATGTCCAGTCCTTTCAGCTTCACCACTGACTCAACATGCCCCTTGAGTGTGTGAAGCTCCCGAAGCCTATAACCACAAGCGCACAAAAATACAGGCATACTTTCTTAGAATATTGATTCATGGTGGAAGATACTAAATTTCATAAGTTAAACACTAATAAAAATTCTGCTTAAAAAAAAAAAAAAACATGATAATTCGTCTGTATATACCAATTGTATCCAGGAGCCTAACAAAATGTTGGCTTACCTTGCAACCTCAGCTCGTCGCTTGGCCTGCTCAGCAATCTCAGACAGCTCCCTGTAGCTGTTCTTCTCATGGAAGAGATTAGTAGTTTCTGGTGGTTGAAGCCCATGTAAGGTCCTTTGAGCATGAGCCCATTGAGCTTCTCTCTCTTCCTTTCCATAATTTTTCTTGGTGGTAAAGGCAGTCTGTTACATAGAATTCAAAATGACAACAAAAAGTAAATTGAAGTTCAGTTCGCTCATCCAACTAGCTAAATGCATAATTCTACTTTCAGAAACAAAAATGAAATCAAACCTTGTTTTCTATCATGTTTGTCCAAGCCTTCCCACTTAGGATGTAGCGGATGGCAAACTTTATGAAGTCAAGTGGAATATAGAAGATGAAACTGTAAAGCCAGATGACTCCAGCCCATCCCCAACCCATTCCTTTTATCTTTGCAAAGCTCCAGTCGGCATATACAGCTATGAGAGTAGCAACCTGAGAACACCATAATCTGTTAGCTTCTTCTAACATATCGAAATGCTGCATTGAAAAGAGTTTCATAAAAGGAATAAATGGCACCATCATTCTTACCAATTGTGCAATACAGAACGCACTGAGTAAGAGACTTCCAGGGCGTTCAACATAGGACCAGCTGCGTGATCGAGTCACAAATATGAGGGCCTGGCTCACAATACTCACTTGCAGGTATAAAGCAGCCATCATTTGATCGGTGTCATCCCTTATGCGTCTCACACCAAATTTCTCCTGAAAGCATAAGAACAGAAATCATATTAGTTCAAGGTCATAAACATAAAGAAAACACCCATGAAAGTATATTTACACAATAGAAATTAATTTATCTCGTACAGGGAAGAAGTCAGTTTCATGCATTAACCAGAAGAATATGACAGTCATCAATGCCAAGTAACCTCCAAGAACAACCCCTGTAGCAAATATCTCCTTCAGTTTCCAGCTATCTGGCAGAGGAGATGGCACCACTCTATCCTTTGAGATTGTCATAATTGTTCCTAAGAAACATAAAAATATATGGCGTCAACACTAATCAAGCTGTATAGCACAAAGAATGAGACAGATTGTTAAATAATTTTGAAAACAAAAAGTACTCTTTAAGAACTCACCATCATTTAGAATGGCAATGATCAGAACCATGAATGGAGAGAAGTCAAATTTCCATATCAGAGCAATGAGCATGAAACCAAACTGCAATTAGGAATTAACAGAAAAACCATGTTAATCATCTCCCATTCTTTAATAGCTACTTATATTAGTTTGAAAGCAATAGTATCTACGTACCACTATACGAATGGTGATGGAGACTGCATAAATCTGCAAAAGTAAAATTAGAGGAAGTTAAAATCTTCACTCAAATGAAAACTTAGAACATGGTAAAGAAGAAAAGAGAGCATCTAACCGTGTAGTTCTTCATTCTTTGGAATATAGCTCTGCTAGTTAGCACTGCACTGATAATAACACTCAACCCAGGTTCTGTTAGAACAATGTCAGAAGCACCTCTTGCAGCATCGGTAGCATCAGCAACGGCTATTCCAATATCTGCCTTCTTCAAAGCAGGGGCATCATTGACACCATCTCCAGTCATTCCACAAATGTGCTTGCTCTCTTGCAACTTCTTCACAATTTCATATTTGTGCTCTATACAGTGGAAAGGAGCAATTAGTGCCAGAAGAAATACTATATCCAGAAAACTATATACTGAAATTCAAATTTCTTGTTTGTAGCCAGCCAAAATAATAAAAGCACCAACCTGGAAATACTCCAGCAAATCCATCTGCCTTTTCAATTAACTCTTCAACAGGAAGGCCAGCAATGCTTTCATCCTTGTGTTGACCTAGTAAAGAAGCAGAGGGGTACATGTTTGTTCCCATTCCAAGTCTACGGCCAGTTTCCTTTGCTATGGCAAGTTGATCACCTGCAAATTGAAGTAATAGTACAATAGTACAAGTGAGCATTACTGAAGAAAGAAAGAATATGTATTGCATTGGGAGAAAAAATTTGTTATTACCAGTAATCATCTTGACATTAACACCAAGATTGAGAGCCTGGCGGATGGTTTCTGCACTGTCATGTCTAGGAGGATCAAAGAGGGGCAACAAACCAACAAACTGCCATGGACTGCCAGGACTTTCCTTAGTTTTCTCTGGAACTACCTGCCAAAAAATAAAAGTGAAAAACAAAAAATCAGAGAAGAAATAATAAGAGTTTTTTTATAAATATTATTAATGAGGAGATACAAAACAGTATTAGTCATTAAATCATCAAGATTGCTAGTAAAAACCTGTCTAGCAACAGCCAATGATCGAAGTCCACGCTCAGCAAACTTATCGATAACAGAAAAGGCCTTCTTCTTAAAATCCTCTTTGCAGTTGCAAAGGGTCAGGATCTATTTACAAAAATTAATTAGTTAAGAAAATGGCATGACTAGTGACCTCTCAAATAGTGTCTTCAAATGTTGGGCTAAGTGAATAAAGGATCAAGGTTACCTGCTCAGGGGCACCTTTGCTTGCTCGGTGCCAATTTCCCTCGCCATCAACATATGTCAAAGCAGTTCTCTTGTCCACAGGATTGAATGGAAAGAAGTGCACCTCTCTAATACCAGCCCGAGCCTGCATAGACATATTCAATAAAACATAATCATCATTGTTCAAAGATTTCCACTTCAATGTTCAAACTACACAACGACAACTACAATGCTAAGGAAAAAAAAAAAAATATATATATATATATATATATATTTTTTTTTTATAATAATAGGTTATACCTCCTTAGGGTCAGCAAGCATTCCAACAATGGCAGCATCAATGGCATCCTGGTTTTCAGTTCTAGAAGCCCTTCCAGCAAGCAAGATCACATGGTCCTTATCTACTCCCTTTGCAAACACCTCAACTATGTTTTTGTCAACACTAAGTTTGTTGAGTGTTAGTGTCCCTGTCTTGTCACTACAAAGTACATCCATACCAGCCATCTCTTCAATTGCAGTCATTCGCTTAGTGATGGCGCCCTGCTGAGACAGTTTGTGAGACCCAATGGCCATTGTCACAGACAAGACAGTGGGCATGGCAATGGGGATGCCTCCAATCAAGAGAACCAGAAGATTGTCAATTCCTTTTCTATACTGGCGGTGCTGAATCGGGTACATGACTATGATCTCAATAACCATTCCAATCGCAATGGAACAAATACAGAAATTCCCAATAGAAGTAAGCACCAACTGGAAGTGTCCAACATTTTGTGTGCTATCCACAAGATGTGCTGCCTTCCCAAAGAAAGTATGAACACCAGTAGCAATAACTACAGCTTCAATTTCACCTTGCTTACAAGTTGAGCCAGAGAAAATTTCATCTCCTGGATTCTTGGTCACAGGAAGTGATTCACCAGTGAGGGCAGACTGATCAACCTTTAAAGGATCACCCTCAAGAAGACGAGCATCAGCAGGGATGATGTCTCCCAATTTGACACTAATGATGTCTCCTGGAACCAGAATTGCAGCTTCCTCCTCACACCATTTACCATCCCTAAGCACCTACAAGTAAACCACCAAGAAACATGAGATGAAGCTTACACTTTGCAGAAACATGGCCCATTTAATCATGGCTATAGGATTAATAACCTGTAGCCATAATAATGAACTGCCTTGCTCACAAAAGTTTCAAATTATCAAGACAATGATTTAATTGTATTTTATTTTTCATTAGTCTCATAAGTATGCTCAACCTATGCATCCTCTCCTAGTAAACAAAAATGCCGTCAAGTTAGAGAGCCAAAGCTTTCTTAGCCAAAAAGTTCTTCATTGTGTGTATACATCACAAGGCAAATTCACATAATGTCTATTTGGCATAAGCTTTTTCTTTTAGTTTTTTAGCTTATTTACTTATGTACAACTTTTTAAAACCTTACTTTAAAAATATATAATTATACTTTAACCAGTTTTAGTAAATAAGCAAATAAACTTTCATAAAAAAGTTACATCCAAACACACGAAAGACCCTAGAAACTAGTGGTTATACATTCATAGTTGCATAAGAACAATCATTACAAATCATCTATCAGAAAAAGGTAGCTATCTAAATTGCTGTCAACAATCTACACATATAGTTAGTGTTATTACCTTAGTCTTAGGAGCAAGACCAGCCATGAGAGCCGCAGCAGCATTCCCGGCATTGTTTTCCTCAATAAAACTGATGGTGGAGTTGATGACAAGCAGGCAAAAAATACCCACAAAGTCTTGCCAATCCGGGGGCTTTCCGCCACCATTTGCCAATGCAATTGCCATTATAGCAGCAGATTCCATGACCCATGATAGGGGATTCCACATGAACCCCAGAAACTTGAGAAATTTGCTTTCCTGTTTATTTAAATTCAAACATACACATACACCATTAGACTATCAGAATTATAGGCATTTTTTCATGAAAACTTGTAGATAGTCAATATATATCAATCACAAACAAAAAAAAAGACCTTTTTCTCTTCTAGTTTGTTGGGTCCAAATATTTGAAGCCGGCTTTCTCCTTCTGCCGTGCTCAAACCTTCGTGTGTACATTTTAACTGCGCAAACACTTCCTCAATGGGGACCTTTTCCTGTATACAAAGAATTTCCAGGAAAAATTAAAATCAAAACTCAGCATTCAGTACACGTAAGTTAAGCAGATACTACTTTATATTGAATCATTTTTAAGTATAAGGTGCTGCTGCATATATTACCAAATTTGTCTATGTTATCATGGAGTTAACTTGCAACTGCTTAAGTTGTTAATGGCATATTAAAATTACTTTTTTTCGATCATTGAAACTTTTAAGAGTAATATTATTATTATTATTTTTTTAATTCAATCATTGAAGATGAAGGGATTTGAAGAGTGAAAACAAAGAACTTGTTAAAGTCCTTAGTGTAATTTAAAAAAGAAAGAGAAAATAACTTATTTCTTTGTATAAAAAATAAAAAATTTTCAAGGGACTTCGCATAAAAAATTATGATTTAGCTTTCAAGGTAAAAAAAAAAATACTATATAAAACTCCAACTTAACCGGTTCTTATAAAATAAAATAAAATAAAAACAAACAAATAAAACAAAACAAAAACCAACTTAAGCAGGTAGACAGTAACGTCAACTCATCAATAGCATCCAAAATAATAATAATAATAATAAAAATCTTTTAGCGTGCACTGAGTTTTCAAACATACTCTGTCACACCTTTTTATATATATATATATATATATATATAAAATTTTAACGCTATAAAATAATCAAGTTTAAAGTTTAGACAAAAAAAAATATGTATTTATTATATGGTATACAATCAGTGAACAAAAAATGAAACTCCAGAACTAGTACAGAGAATTTTAAACCCAGTGTTTCAAATGAGTGGTTCAGATCCATAAAATGAAACTCCAGCAGCATAAACTATTTTACAGCTTTTTTACTATATATTTAACGTGGCAAACCGGTAGATAGTTGTCTATTATTTACATATAAAACCACTAGTTTTTCTGCACCACTCATATTATACTACATTAAAGTTATGACAAAAAATTATGAAATATTTTGTAATCCTAAATTTTTTTTTCTTTACAAAATCATAGAAAAAACAAAAACAATTACTTGGATCTTAGTCCTTTTATTTTTTATATGATCAGTAGTATTTTGGTAGATGATTATTTTCATTTCTGTGAAACCTTTTGGACTAAACAGTCATTAAATTTGTCTCATAATATAATATATATATATATATATATATTTTTTTTTTTTTTGAGGTTCAGTCTAAGAACATAGATGAACGAGCCAGTACATGAACATTAATGAAAGAATCACACATTAACAAAAATAAATGAATTAATTAGCAGAGTTTGAATAAAAAAATCAATAATAATAAATTTTTTCACTACTATTTTGTGTAACAGTTTGCAATTGATTGTTTGTCATTTTCACATCAATTTACCACTATTTTATTTTGTGAAAAATTATAATTGATTGTATGTTAATTTTTCACATCGATCTACTTTTTTTTTTTTTTTTTTCACCGTTCAAAATCTTTTATAACAAAATTGTGACAAAAACGGTGGTGGTGTTAATAAAAAGGGCTCTGAAATTGAAGCCTCGGGTGGTAGCTAGTCAGAAAAGAGTTGACTCCGGCCGTGACAATATAAATATCACAAGAATTTGTTTGTGCCCACTTTGCCACTATGTGATTTGATTGGTCCGTGTATTCCACGCGCTCAAGTTTCAATAAAACGTGGGTGTTTTTTTTCAGTGTGAAGACTCAAAAGGGTAATAAAATAAGGGACCCAAAAAATAAAATAAATAAATAAAAAAGAGAAACTAAAATTTGATGAATCCAAGAAAATAGATCAGTGGTGTCAGGGAGAGTCAGAAACAAGAACCATTGGATGTGAGAGTTTACTTTTACTTTTATTATTAAGTTTTTTAGTTTTTATTACAAAAGAGGCAAATTTTGCAATTGCAGTGAAAAGCCTAAAGTACCACGGAATAAAAGTATCTATAATTCCCTATACAAACAGCTTTTGTTTTTTTACTATATTTTAGAGAGAGACAGAGAGATAGAGCTCTTAGAATAAAAATAGGCACCCATTAATTTAAAGATATGGAGTATAAAATTGTGAAAATGAGACGTATCAAACTCCATCTCTCTGCCTCTCACATGTTTAAGATCCAGTTTTGGAAACATGTGATCTGTTTGGTTGAAGAGAAAAAGGGTTGAAAAAATGAGAAGAAACTCAAAACTTTGTTTCAAAAAAAGAAAAAAAAGAAAAAACCCATCTTTTGAAAGCACAGAAAACCAAAGGCCTTGCTCTAGAGCCTAATACAAAATCTTAGACTTGAAGGCCTACATGCATGTTTTTACTAATTAACATGAAATTAAAATTTTGATTAGTATCTAAATCCTCAATTTTCTGGCAGTCAAACATTGGATTAGAGAAGAAAGAAAGTCAAAAAAATTTGTACAGATTAAAAAGTGTATAGTAGTTGCACTTAATTTTTGGACCGTGAGAAAATAGTATGAAAAAACTGCTTCTTTGGACCGTAGACCACTCCTAGGAAAGAAAGAAGAGAAATTTAATGAAAATGACAACAAGAACTCCATTTTTGTTCTGATCTAAAGAAGTT